>JABUQX010014464.1:0-17500 GCA_015478945.1 Trachelipus rathkii
CAACAGGAGGAGAGGACCCGCGAGATTAACCTGTATATATACCTGTACTGTGATACTAGAGGTATATAATAACCTAACCTAATTCCTAACCTAAATTACTTTTCACTTAGTTCATATCCTATTATTATTTATATTGTTTGAATCAGTATTATACTTACGAGTGATTATTATAGCTATAACTACACGCTAATGCTTAATTATATAGGATTGATTATATACTATTATATAGAATAAATATCATTCTTACTAAATTTACTATTGATTTATATATATATAGTATATATGACTATATACTAATATATATTAAATTATTATAATATATATATAATATAATATATATATTAATATACATATATTAATTATTATATATTATGTATATATATCATAATATTTATATATAATATATATATAGTATTATAAATTAATATATATACTAATTTCAATTCACTTATAGTATATAATAGTATATTATGATATATATATTTATACTATATATATCTATATTATATCATATTAATATTATTATAATTATATAATATTATTTATCATATATTATTATTTCTATTTTATATTAAAATAAAGTAGTCTTAAAATGATATTTTATTTAAGAATAAATGTCGAATAAAGACATAGTGAATGTAAAATATATGTAATAAATAGAATAATATAAAATATTAATAAAAAAAGTATGTCCATCTAGTTACTTACTAAGTTTAGGAAAAAATATATTTACATATAGCAATCAATATACTACATATATATATTATTAATAATATTTTTGCATATTTACATAGTGTGTTTTGATTAAGATATATATATGTAACTGCATGTATTTAACCTACTTATGAAAACATTCTCCATATGGCACTTACTTAAATTACTATTTATGTATATTTTAATCTTTACTACTATCTTAAATGTAACGGTTTAGGTATCTTGGACATTCACTGAGTTATCAATGGTTTGCTGAAGATCCTATTTTAACATTATAATATTATTTTTCAAGGTTTCCGAAACCTGATACTGGAGTATTTTGCAAAGACACTTCAGCAGGAAACTATACAAACTTTCAGAGGCTTGCAAAAAAACTTTTTTTTTTCCAAAAGCAAACAGAACTTTCAGTGTACTTACGTCACTACTTCTTTATTTATTATTTTTTTTCAGTATACCTGTGATTTTCAAAAAAAAAAAAAATTTCGTTTTTTTTTTTAATAACAAATCCTATAGGGTTTTTTACAAATTTGAGAGGCTGTAACAACTTTTTTTCCTAAAGCAGACCGACAAATAATGGTGTATTTTGGTGCTTCTTTTATGTTCTAATGTCTAAAGCTGAAAAAAAATTTGTTTTATAACAATCTTTTAGAGTGCAGTTATTGGAAATAATACATTAATCATTAAATTAATTTTTTTATTTTTACATTAAAAATAAAAAATATCTGTTTTTCCCAATTATTTTTTTTTTAATTTAAATATTTTAATTTTTTTACGTACATCTTTTTTAAATAAATAAATTGATAAAACAATTATAATATCGATAAATTATAAATATTGGAAAATGTATTCCATAAGGTTTTGAAAATGTATTTTCAACCATCATTCTTGCCAATCAAATCCCTACACGAAACAAAAAAAGCCAAAAATTAAATTTTTTTCCTAGCATTTTTTTTTTCATATTTTTTTATTAAAAATAGCATTTATAATATAAACCAAATCGGTAAAAAAACTTTCAAAGAATTTTTTTTTTATATCAATTTGTTTTAAATTATATTTATAAGTTTAGTAAGAAAGAAAATTTGTTAATTTAATTCATTTTCAACTAAGATTATTACTCTATTTTTGTTTAGAGTCTATGCTTGTGATTTTTATAAAAATTGTTTTTTTAGGCACTTATTGTAAATAATTACCGAAACATTAAACTTATTTTTTTTTAGAGTATATCCTGATTTTTTATAAAAATCAGGGGGTGAACACGCTCTGCACCATGTTAAGTAAAATATGTATCATATACCAAATTAAAATGATGAATTTTAATGTTAAATAATATAGCTAAATTCTGACTTTTAGCTGTACTTACGACTCTCTTGGACATAATCTATAGAGCTGATCGAAAATGGAGAAACTTTGGTAATTTTTTCGTAATTTAGATTTATGCTCAAGTTTTATACTCTTCACGCAAGAGAGCTAATATTCGAAATTACTGCATAATAGTAGGGGGGTTTTTGTTTTGGTCTTTTGAGAGGCGACGATAATAAAAGATTTTTAAAAATATGGCATCTAGGAAATTTTGAAACCACCACAATTTTTACATTCAGCACAAACTTACAACCAAATTTATAGTTACATTCCCAGACAATGAGTATTTTTGTGGTGTTCATGCAGAGATCGGTTGCTCGAGACGGTTTAGTGCACACACTCGTTAGAGGACAGACTATATATGTATAGACAAATTTGAAGCCGGTATATATCGACATATTCTTAGTTCTTCCTTTCTACCTGTTCCAGGTAATAGATTTCGCCTGTAGGTGGGACCTTCGAGACAAGGCTCTTGTGGGAAAACAAGGCCAACGGCTAGTTGCCTGCTTGGCTTGGCAGTGGCCTTCCGCGGACGCCGCCTCGATTTTAATTCCCAAATTTTTTTTTTTTTTCTGGTACAAAAGCACACCACAAATGTACTCATTAACGTCTGAGTGTGACGAAGCTAAGAAGTTAAATGAGGAATAGCTTCACATTTCTCGCTCTAACACAGTCTCCGAAACCTGGGCCCCCTCGCTTGTTAAGCGAGTGCTCTACCACTGAGTAGGCAAGGCGGCTCTATAATATATATTATAATATTATAATATATAATATTTATATATATATATACTATTTATAATAATCTTCAGATATTTTAAATATATATATACTGTATATTATATATTAATGAGATAATTATAATATATATATAGTATATATTCAATTATATATATATATGTATATTATTACTGTTAATCTTGAACAATAGGGGCAAAGAAGCGGCGCCACTTGCCCCTAAATCTTGGCGAAAAAAAAAAATTAATGAAACCTTATATCCGTTTGACCGACAACATTTTTTAAAATTTTTTATCTGGAAAAAACCTTGAAAAAATTGTCAATGGACTTAGATCAGCAGTTACTAGTTTATGAATTTATAAAACGTATTTAAACGTACATAATCTATTTTTTCATCTTAAACGTTTTAATCGTGTTTTTCCTTTTCAAATATCATTTGCTTTAAACTTTAATAATTTTTATTTTTTTTACAGACTTACTATTTTATGTAAAATGAAGTGCACAATTCCAGAAATCTCGGTATGTCGATAACAGAGTTCTAGTTCTTTCAGTTGGTACATTTCAATCACGCGAAAAGCGGTACCGCCGCTTGATATTCGCCTGAAGACAACACAATCAAAAAAGTCTTGCAAGGAAATTATAAGAAATAATTACAGCAATTTTGAAGACCATAATTTTCCTAGGAACCCATGACTTAACCTTTAAGAGGTTTTAAAGAACCTGCAATGAGGGAATTTTTTGGAGACCCTGATTAAGGCTGCGAATAGAATGTGGTGCATTGTGGGAATTGGAAAAGAATTATATATTCCAAGGACCAGAGAATGCCGTCTGTAGTCCGATGATTCAAAATGAACTGATTTATTTGTGTCTGCTCATATAAAAAAAAACATGATGTCGCCGTTGCAAATTTTTTTTTTTTGGTAATCCTTATACCTAACAAATTGACATCTGGTCCCAATTTGAATGACTTTTTTTGGGGGTTTTAGGCAAGAACAATTTATCTATATGCCCATTAAGGTTTTTTTCGATCTTGAAAAAAATGAATGTTTTCGACCGGAAGAATTTCTGAAGGGTTTTTTGAAAAGTTTCTTTGAAAGTCTGAAACCATTGCCAAAACGATTTGTTTTGTTTTTTAGAAAAGGTTTGAAGCCGAGTTCTAATGCGTTGGGCAAGGGTAATGAAATTGCGCAAGCATTTGGCAGGATTAACAACATAGGTTTTTAAAAAATGAAAAATAAGTATTAAGTATTCACTGTGGGTACAGCCATCGGCTTAATTTTGGTCATTAATAACCTAAACATTATTCAGGAATTTCGAAATACTATTGCCACATAAAACGAACAACTTTTTCAGAACTAAAACCATAAAAAAAGAAAATTACAATTCACTTGGTAAACTTCGTAAATCGTTGGACTAAAAATATTATAGTATGCTTTTCCATCAAATTGATAATTTGTTGAAATGGAAACCAAAAAATTTCAAAACAAGAAAAATCCAGCTTTCTCTACTTATTCTGGTTTTCGGCAACAAGACCAATTCATTACATCTACCTCTCCGTAAAATAACCAAAATATATTTTGCTTTAGATGAACCAGTGCTTAACATTATTCAAACAAAAAAAATATTTACCTTAAGCAGTAAACTGATCATATCCAAGATTTTGAAGGTTGTCAAAGACAATGTAAAACTGCCTCGATGCAAATAATTGCTGATCTTGTCTCTTATCCGCCAATGTTAACAACTTACTGCTGAGGTTTTCTTAGTAGACACTTGCACACTATGAAGTCACAGATCTCAACAACATAAGCAAATCATCCTGCTGAAAATCTTCTGCTGAATTTTGGAAGCGTTCTGTCACACTTGTGCCTTATTTTGACTCACTTTCATCTTCCTTAGAGACTAGATTTTTCAGAAAACAACGTGCAGCATTTTATCTTTTTCATTTGCATCCGTTTTCTTATGTAGTGTTTTCCGATCAGCCAAGTTTGGCGTAGAAAGTAAATATGTTTTTCACAAGTTTTTAATCTTTGATTGTCAGTAAAATTGAATCGAACTGACATTTATGGTATAACCTTGTGGCAAGGAAATAAAAAAATGGATTAAGCAAAAGTTGAAAGACTTGTTGGAACTTACTGAAGTTAATACAAAGAAGCCGACCCCTTTTTTTCCTCAATTTAAAAACCGTCCTATTAATTCGCTAAATGAGCTACCGAGTGTTAACAAGCTACCATTGAAAGGGTCTTTCAGCACTCTGCCTAAGAGTTAAGAGATATTTGGCTAAGAAAAACCAATGAACGAAGAACAGGCTTAATGGGACCTAATCTAGGTAAGTTATCATAAAAAAATAGTAAGTAAAAAAATTGACGAATGGGAAACAAATGTAATTGCGAATTCGCCTGAAAAAGTCCAACTCGTCTAATGCTAGTCTTGATTTTATATTAGGTTTTACCACTGACTCGTATTAGCCAACCACATAATATTACTTTAACGTCTTCCGAAAATAGGTATTTTGCTATTTTATCCACTGTACTTGATGTTAAATGAGCATTTTAATTTCACTGTTTGTAGGGGCTGTTTTATTTTATTATTTTTAGTAACGAAGTATATGTCTTTTTTATACTGTGCATATAACTCATAAGCTCCACAATCTTGGTACACACACAACCACCAACTCACACTCACACAAACACTCCTTTCTTCTAAATCATACACACACACAACATCTAAAACCATTCATAACAGCACACGCTACTTTGACAAAATTATATTATATATATATATATATCTATTATATTATTATATATTTTAGTATATATATATATTTGTATAAATTATATATATTATATCACTATGAAATCACTTTACAAATTTGAATCATTTAAACACCAATTGTCCAATATGTATATATATATTGTATATATCTTTTATAAATATAGTATTATAAATATAATATAACTATATACTTATATATATATATATATTATATATATATATATTATAATAATATATTATATATATATACAAATTAACATTAAATTGTATGACATTATATGTAACCTCCTAACTATTAAACCAGGAAGCAATAAAAAAATTTATCGGAAATGGTGTTGGTAAATGGTAAATCCTATCTTCAGAATTATTTACCTATGTCTAAGATGCGCTGCCTTCCTTTTCATTTTTTGTACAATTGGGAGTATTTTTTAATTTAAAAAAACATCCACCCGCGGGCCACTCCGAGTAGCGAGAGGGGCAACCGCAGGGGACGCGGGGATGATTAAGAGAGAAGGGGGGCCGAAGGCCCCAAACGGATGAAATTTAACACCAATATCACTTTATTTATTAATAATAATTGATCTGCAAACCTTATGTGCATATATCAAATTTAAACTAAAATATATTTGCTTAGCTTATCATTTTCATAAACATTATGGTTCGGCCCACAAAAAAAATAATATAATACGAATCTCTTTTTACTTTTTGTTAATATTAATTAAATTATATTTGGAAAATTTCAAAGAAAGTTTCTTTCTTTTTTTTTTGTTTCGTAAAATAATTTATCCCACACTGCCTTTCCCAGGTTTACCAACTTTACGAAGGTTAATTTTTTTGCGCTCCGGATTTAATAATATAAAACCTATTATCGTACTTCCTTATACATCTCTTCTATTCGTGCTTCATTTTAACGTATTTATTTTTAATTTTTTTAGGCACAAATTATCATAGAGTTTATATATTTCCTTAATATTAAATATCATCTTCTATTAATTAGTTTAGCGGAATTTATATTTTTTTGTCTACATGTGGTATCCATTTTCCTTAATTTCAGAAATATTAGATCAAAATTCTTTCCTTTGATTATACTTCAACACTCAATAAGCGTAACTATTAAGCTTCGTGCTTTTAAAAAAATCAAAAACTTTTAATAATCAAAATGTAAGGTTAGGAATATTGGACCGCGGGCATGTAGATTTTTTTTGTAGTTAAATCGGCGACACACCAGTTATAATATATATATATTGATATATATATACTATATTATATATATATATATATATAATATATATATATATATTATATTATATAAATATTTATAATATATATATATTATATATATATATATATATAATTTATATTATATATATATAATATATTATATATATATTTAGTTAATATATATAATTATATAATATTATATATTTATTATATATATATTATATATATATATATATATAATATATATATAATATTATATAGGTAGTAGTATTCACCCAGATACATTGGGAAATATATTATATATATTTTTTATTTAGTTTAAAAAAGAGTAATAATAATATATATATATGTGATTAATATTATTTAAAAAAAATTAAAAATAATATAATTATAGTTATTATGGATATATTATTAATATATATTATGATATATATAGTATATACGGTAGTATATTATAAAGCAAATATTTATCCTCCAGTTAAGTTCTCCTTATAGAAGCAATTATTTACCTTCAGTTAAGTTCTCCTTATAGAAGCAATTATTTACCTTCAGTCAAGCTCTCCTTAAAGAAGCAATTTTTTACCTACCATTTTAGAATTCCCACCATGTCTGATCAAAATTTAATCTCTTGGGTAGTCAAGTAAGGAAAATCGCCTTTCAAGTTTGTTGAGGTTGTAGTTTAGGTTTTTTTCAGAAGGTCCAGAATCTTTTAATGAACGCCACGTTCTGGGCTGTGAAGGCATTTGTTCTCAGGAAGAAAGCAAATGAGGTATTTGAAACTCTATGCCGAAAAAATGTTGAATGAGAACATTACGATTCTTAAGGAAACGTAAATACTTACCACGCCACCGTTTTGTCTTGCTACTCGGATTCGAAAGCACAAGATTCCATTCGTCTAACTTTTCTGCCTATAAATTGGGACTCGAACACTAAACTCGTCAAACAATTCGAACCATTCTTGGCGGTTTCAAAACTTCTTTTTCTGGACGCAAAATTTTCCAATTAGTTTTTTTCAAATTCGTGAATTCACTTTGATTTTTTACTTAGCGAACATCCATCGATACGATTTAAATTCTGAAAATTTGAGGACCTGACAACTGATCCAAGTACTGTCAAACAATATCATAAAATCCACAACTATTTTCTTTTCGGTCTTTACCTCAGAAGAAACTACTCCCTCTTCTTCATCAGCTTGCTAAGTGCCCTCGAACCGGAATGTGGTAAAAAACACATTGTCTTTTAGTGGGTGTTTTTTTTTCCCTTAGTTTTTCCTTCGATGCTGTAATTGCCTCGTTTTTCATATCATTGGATATTTCTGGAAATACTTCTACGGCTGAAAATATTGTCTCCTGTTACAAATACTTCTTTACATACAACTTGTGAAAAGAGACTTCCTATGGGAATTGAAGGTAAAATGAAGCCATATTTTTCGGCAGGGAGATTTTCAAAAAAAACTTTCAAAACCTCTGGGAAAATTTTGTTCTGAAATTGGGTCAGGAAGGTATGATTTTCAGCTCCGAATAGAAGAGATCTACACTACTTTCGCTAGGCGGCCGATATTAAAGATACGCGGAGAGGACCGCCAGGATGCCAGCCAGAAAAGCTCATCGATCAATCGAAGTATGCGGCCGCTATGGAGTGATAGCGACTTCGTTGGATCCAGGTAAGCCGGCATTCACAATCTCATCTCAAAACAAAAGAGCCGCATCCATTGTGATGTGGGCTTGTGGCAATAATGTCCAGAAGGAGATCATTGTTTATACTCAATATACTACGCGCCGAACAAGAAAATCCGCGCAGATATAATTCCATTCAGCTTCTTTCTAGGAACGGTTATAGCTGAAGAACCAATGATATGTTAAATTATTAATAGTAATACTTAATTTGTACAGAATTAGTACATGCTGTACCACTCAACATCAATGTATAACTATAATTATAGTCAGAAGTCACGTTTGATTTATCTTAATAGATACAATAGCAGAAGACTAGTATTATTTAGTATTGAGAGATGCTATGTAGCTAATAAGTGTACTATAAGATAATAAAAACCGCAGTGCTATTAAGATTAGACCGAGCGCGGATGTGAATATGTGAGCGATATTATATACGTGTGTATAGTAGTATAATTATATTAGTAATAATATAGATGGTATAGTTATACTAATAATCATTCTAGTGAGATATTAATATATATATATATATATATGTTATATATAGTCTTATAAGGCAGATTGGATAATATATCATGATTGTTATCGGGTTATTCTCTAATTTACAATTATTTATTAATATTATAATTATTGTGAAAGGGAAAATAGCGGGATCTCTCTGAAAAAAGCGGGACTTCTCAGAAAAAAAAGCGGGAACATTTTTTTTTCGTTTTTAAAAAAGAAAAAACAGGGTCGAAAAAGCGGGACTGTCCCGCCTAAAAGCGGGACTATGGTCACGTAAGGTGTTAGGAGGTAAATTGTAAATTTCCCTTTCTCAATGTTTATCAACTACTCATTCTCTTTAATCTCTTACTCTCCCTCGAACTAATATGATCCAAAAAGTTTAAGTTTAGTTTTAATTACATAAAGCAAAAGGCGAGTTAATCTTAAAATAACCTAATAGGAAACTCATCTTTAAGGACCAAAAAGTCTTTTGTAATTGTTATAAAAATAAACTAAAATAAATTATAAATACCAAATTTGGTGTAACCAACAAACCCAGGGTTAAGGCTTCATGTTAGTTACCACATGTATTTATATATTTAATTTTTTACGTACATTTATAATAAAGCTCTATACATTATATATATATATAGTATATATCTAGAGTAATAAATGACAATTCTCTTATAACTATTTTATATAAATGTTATTTTTATATATATTTTTATAATCTTTTATAAAATTATTAGTATTTAATATTATTAGGGTATGCTTACTAGTTGTGCGGCCTTCATCCATAGCCACTGCGGAACTGCAGAGGCCCCCAAAAATCAAATTTTCAAAAGCTAAGGAGCGCAATACTACTAAGACACGGGCATTTGTTTATTTCCTTGTAATCTGCTTCTCTCTCCTCTCACTCTTTCTCGTCTTCTCTCATCTTCATCTCTTTTTCTTCCGCTCCGTCATCTCCTCGGTCTCTCTTCGTCTTACCTCGGGGATTCCTTATATCATATATATTATATGGGAGTATAAGTATAGGTTATAATATTATATATATATATATATATATATATATATTATTATATATATATATAGTATATAGTATATATGAAATTTATATTATAGTATATATCATTATAAGTATATCGTAATCTTATATATTATTATATATATAGTATTCAATTATTAGTAAGTAATATAATATATATAGGTATATTTATATATATATATACTATTTCATATAATTTTTCTCTGTCAAACAATTTATTCCATAGAAAATAATGGGAACTTTTTCAAAATCTTTTGTTCCGAATAATAGCTTGTCTATACCGTTTTGGATGATCATGCATATTTTCTACTTATGTCGAAATCGCGATGCCGAGATGCTGGTCACTGTAGGTGGTGGATGAGTGCGGGGATCCGTGCTAGTTAGAAGGGCGTAAAGACTTTCAGATAACTAGATTTCTTCGATTCATCTGTTATTTTTGTTGAGGGCAAAATATAAATTTTCCCATTTTTTTCTTTTATATCTAATGTAAGCTTAGAAATAAGTTCTTATCAAAGAGATAGGTGCTAAAGATTAATTTTTTTGGAATTTAGGATAGATGTGTTATGTATTATTTTATATACACGAAATTATTTTCTAGCAGAAGGTGGTCGAAATAAAATTCCAATTCAGTCAATAATTGTGGCAATTCCAGGTACTCTCAAGGAATTCAAAAAATGTTTTTAGATTATTTATAACGATTTTTTTTTTGTATTTTTTTTTTTTTTTGCAATTTCAACCCAAGGTCTCTAGCTTTTACTCGGATTAAAATAAGGTGAAGAAGTCGAAGTCGAGCCGAGTTTGAGCCGGAGCGCGCCGGAATCGGAGCGGAGTGGAGTTGGGTATAATTTTTATCCAAGCACATTTTCGGCGATCTTTGTTGTACTTCTTAGGTTAAGCTATGAATATAAGTGTTGTGTGGAGTTTTACCAAAATGAGTAAAATAGCATCCAATATTGATGTCTGAACATGATGAGAAACCTTAGTCCGGTAAACCGGGATAAAACCAGGAGCGGACCGGAGGCTGCTTGTGAAGCCGGAGTCGGAGTCGGAGCCCTAATAAGCGGATTTTCTGACGACTTGAATTAGAGATTTTTTGTACGACATAACATTATATTCAGTTGGTTAGGTGGAAAAATATATTTACCGATCGATACCTAAATGCTGAAGAAAGTAGACTAGATCAATATTATATTTTCAAAGATAGTGTAAATGATAGAATGAGCCACGGAGAGCAGATATAGGTATCTATGCATGGAGCCCGTACACATAGCCGGGCGGAGACCTGGGTGTATCTTTATCAAGGATAGTTTTCTTGCTTTAGAGGTGCAAAAATATGATTGCCAAACTAGCCACTCAGGCATCGGGGAACTAAGTTTGTAATGTCAATAAGTGTCAAAGAAAGCCTTTAGCCGGAGCTTGGAGCCGGGGGCCGGGAGCCGGAGCGGCAGCCGGAGCCAAAGCCGGATGCCTGGAGCCACCCGGATGAGACAGGGGGCATAAATTTTTTTTTCAAGAAATAGATGTTGATATTTTAGTGGTTATGACAAATTAGAAATATAAGAAGATATTATTACCTGTGAAGCATAAAAGAAGTGCTTATGGGGAGGACAGATGGTATTCCTATAATGATATTGCGTAATAGTTCTTATGTACAATTCTTTGCAGTTTCGGAAGCTCTGAATGTACAATGTCCAGGTGAAGTTTCTTCCGGAGCGAGAGCCAGAGGCAGCATCTAAAGTGGAAGTCCGTGAGATGGACGGTGGATCCTAGCTATATGTTTTTGTGTGTCGAGATGACAATTCTTGTTACGCTAAGGTATAATAACAAAAATTGTTTTTAATTGAAAAGCAGATCATGAACAATTTTTCATATGAGTTGTCAGTGAAACCTTAGATGGAGCCGGAGGCCCGGAAGAGCTCGTGATGGCTGGAAGCGAGAGCAGGAGCCCGCGGACGTCTGGGAATCTTGGAAGACGTGGATACGGTTATTGGCGAGGCTGAAAAATATGTGATAATTTCTTTTTTCAACATATATTTTAAGTGCGAAATAATTAGGTCAATTACCAAAGAAAGCCCGGCTGAACATTAACAAAATACGTGAGTGAAACATATAGTCGGAAGTCCCGAGCCGGGAAGCCGGAGCCGGGATGCTTGGATCTATAATTTCTTCATAAAAATATTTATTTTTTAGTGTTGAAAAATATTTACGAAGCAAGATGCTTTGGATCACAATTTACAATTAGTGAGAAAAAATTAGTCGGAGCCGGGAGCCTGAGCCCTGAGCCGGAGCCGGCAGCGGAAGCGAAACCGGCAGCCACCAGGGGCAAAATAAATTCTTTCAATAAATATTGTTTTGAATTTAGACGTCTTTTCAGCCACTGAGAACGTGCCTTGGGAAATTGTCAATAGGTGCGAAGCTTAGTCGTAGCGAGCGAAACGGGAGCCGAAAGCCGGACAGGCAAGAGCGAGAGCTTCATTCGCGGTGATGTGATTATGACTGTCATTTGGGACCGGCCAGAGTGACGGAAGTAAATGAGAGGTGGCAGTAGATCCTCAAGGTTATATTTTGTTTATCACAAAATCTTTTTTCTATGGTGAAAAAAATTGGTGTAGGGTATTAGAAGAGTGCTTGAAAAATTTATTCCATATGGTGCAAGAACGTTACTCGGCATAGCCGGAGCCGGAGACGCGAGCAATAGGGAGGCCCGAAGTCGGACCGGATCTTGGGTTATGGGATATAAACCGATAGTCAAAAATAGCGGCTTCTATGCCTTTATCTGCCATAGAAAAATTATATTTGCACAAGCATTCGCGATATTAAGATCGTTATATCTTTATGTGGAAAGGCATGGGACAGATATGCTGGAGCCGGAGCAGGTGAGTGCGGAGCCGGCGACGGCGCCCGGCGCGCAGCCGGCGCCGGACAGCCAGGAACCGGATTGCTGAAATATAAAATTTTTTATTCAAACCAATAATTTTTTAAGTAAAAAAATATATTTACCGAAAAGATAGGGCTGAACAATTTTACAAATAGTGCAGATAACCGTTAGTCGGAGCGGAAGCCGGAGCCGGAGATGTTATATAATTTTCTTCAAAAATATTTTTTAGGTTGAAAAATTTTAAGAAAGAAGTTCTGGACAATTTTTAAATAGTGCAGAAATCTTTAGTCGGTAGCCGGAGCCGGAGCGGATGCTGGAATATAAATTTCTTTTAAAAATAATTTTTTTAGTTAAAAAAATATATTTACAAAGAACAGTGCTGGACCAATTTACAACTTAGTGCAGAGAAACTTAGTCGGAGCCGGGGTCGCAAGCGGGAGCGAATGCAGGAAGCAAGAGTCGCAGTCCGATGCTTGGTCATATAAATTTTTTTAGGAAGATATTTTTTTTTAGAGAAAAAATTTTTTTTTCAATGGCATGTTGAACATTTTTCAAATAGTCACGAAATCTTAGTCCGGACCGGACCGGAGCAGGAGCAATTTGGTATAATTTTTCAAGAAATATTTTTCAGGTGAAAAATATATTACAGAAGAAGAAAGTGCTCAACAATTTTCAAATATGTGCAATAACGGAGCTGGGAGGACGGAAGCGGAAGCCAGGCAGCCAAGTCTAAGTAAGAATAGTTTTATTTCTTTGGTGATGGGGAATAAATATATATTATTATATATAGGTATATATACTATATATATATTATACTATATAATTTATATAGTTATATATATATTATATATATAATTAATATTAATAGTATATATATATTATATATATTATATAATATAATATATATAATTATATATATATATATATATATTTATATTTTATATATATTAATTTTATATATATAATATATCTATTTTATTTTTATTTTAAAAAAATTATTATAGTATAATAATTATATATAATATATATTATTATATTTATATATTTATATATTATATATTAATATAATATTATATATATATAATTATATCTATATAATATCAAATAATTCGTGAATTCCATATAATAATATATATATTTATTATATATATTAATATATAATATATTAAATAATTATATATATATTACTATATATATATAATAATATATATATATATATATTTAAAATTATACTATATGAAAATAATGTTTTACAGTCTGAAAAAGTGAAATAAAATTTCAAAAAATTTATTTCGCCGTTTTCCCTTATACATTTCATTTTTTGGAACGCATCTGCTGACCAAAAAAAAGTAGTTGAAAAGGAAAAAGAAGTTTTTTTGCCATTCGATAAAATTTTTGGTAAAAACTTAAATATGTTGTTACATATAACAGGGTTGTGTATTTCATTCATACTCAGTCTTGACATGTAATGGTGGTGGGGTCCCGAATACTTGACTTGTTGTTACAATTCAAATTAGAAAATAACATTATATTTCCTCTTGACGTGGTCTATAAATTTTTTTTTTTTTATAAATGCAAATTTAGTATCAGTTGTGTAAACATATCTTTTGTTGACGCTAAAACTCGTGGTTGTTTCTTACGTGGCTAAAGGCATTGAAAGTAATTTGGAAAAATTCTAGATTTTATTGACAATTTTTGCTGGAAGAGTTTAAAATCCAAATTCTACACCCCAAGAAAAGTTTTTTTTTGTTTTGTATAGTTCAGTTACTAATAATGAAAGATGCAAAAAGTATTTCTTTGAAGGTGAAATGTTCTCTAACTTCTTTAAATTAATCGGTTTTTTGATAGGTGGGTCATAAATTACAGAATAGCGGGCTTTCAAACCCCTGCCCTCGGCTTACACGTATATCTTCCTGGGTTGGTTTCTTCGGGTTCAATAGCAAAAACCAAACGCAAGGTCCAACATGGGCCACCAACAATGTTTTGTTGAGACCAATTGCAATAATGAACGAAAAATTTCACACTCCGCGCCAGGAAGCTCGAACACCGACAACAGCGTTCGCCGGTTAGACAATGTAACATGTAGGCTCTACTCACTAGTCCGACTCCACTCACTCCCCAATGAGATAGGTCAGCTAGATGAGTCTCCTCGCAGGCGTATATTAAACTCGATATCGCTTCGAATCAATGCTTTGAAACTCGAATTACTTATTTTAATCAAAGGAACGGGCGTGATTTGGGACAGCCCTTCTTGGGGCTAACGCATTCTATAAGACGCTCTGATGAAGAGGTTGCTCGGATGATCGGAAGATGACACATATAAGTATGCATGATAGTTACAGGAGCAGAGCACGATAGCAATGTTTGCCAACAATAACGCCGCACATTGGCGCAACACAACATGCATATGATTGTTACAGGCGCTACAATACAGTATGAGCAATATAAAAGGGAGTAATATTGAGGATACTCTAGAGCGATTATCTGATCACGCAGACTCATAGAAATATCCGCAGCCCGATATAAAGCGAAAAAGCGTCGCCGTTGAATAATGATTTGTCACAGAGGGCTTCTACCACTAAGTGCCAACATCCGCCTGCCAAAAAATAAGAGCTACATGAGGCTGTGAGTCTTGCGAAGTGTGAGTTCATCTTCCTGCTTTTGATATGTTTTTCTTACGTATTAACAGATATTCATAGGTTACTCATCAGGGAAATACGCAGTGGTTGGATAACTGGATGATCTGCTCGCTTTGAAATACAAAACTTAATTAACTCCAGCAGAAGGGTGGTTGACACTTCTCGGGCTACAAGCTCGGGCATTCTTTCAGGGGTGCTTTTTGGGTACAGGAGCAAACCTAAACAAAGGTCAAGAAACGCCGAGACTGCGCAGAATTGTGGTGATGTTCCAGGATAGGCGGCGTAGACCGAGTGTGTCCCATACCAAAGTTGCTTCCACAGTCGCGCAAATTAGCAATAATAGACGAAAAAACTTTCACTCGTGGCTAGGAAAAACTCGACATCGCAAACAGCGTCCGCCGTTAGACAAGTCAGCGAGGCTTTCTAACGGACTATCTGATCCGCTCCCAAAGAAAGGCGTCTTAGAAGTTTTATTGCAGACCTAAAACTTGATTCGATACTGCTTTGATCTTCGCTTAACTTATTTAAATCTACGGATAAGTGTTGAACCCCTTCTGGGGCTACACGGCATTCTTCAGGGGTGTCATGGGTTACAGGAACAACCGAACAAAGTCAAGGAACGCCGCCATGCGCACAAGATGCTTGTTGCAAAATAAGACGAAGAACAATTTCACTCGCGCCAGGATTCGAACCATCCGCAACAGCGTCGCCGTAGACAATGTACAGGAAGCTCTACAACTAGTCTGATTCCGCCTCCTCCAAAAAAGAAGGCATCTTCGGAAAGTTTTTCAAACCTCTGCTTTCGATATCACTGCGTTTTGAAATTCGATACTTTAATTTAAAAACCCCAGAAGGGTTGGGTTTGAACGCCCTCTGGGGCTAACAACGGCCCATTTTCAGGGGTTGCTCAGGGTTACAGAGCAACCTAAACCAAAATTTATTAACGGCCAAAAAGGCGGGCAACAACATGCTTGTTTTATGAAAATTGCAATAATACCAGAACCGAAAAAAGCATGAGCACATGCACTTTTCATGAAAACCAAACCATGTTGATTTGCAGCGCCACCTTTCGACACAGAAAAAAATGCTATACCGACTAGTCCGATCCGTCCCTCCCCAGAAAAAAGAAGGAATCTCTCGGAAAGTTTTTCAAATCTCCTGCTTCAGACATCAAAGCTTTTTGAAACTCGGATAACTTATTTTATATTTCTCATACAAGGGTGGTCTTGGAAACTTCTGGGGTCTACACGGCATTTTCAGGGGTTATGCTTCATAGGGTACGGAGCAATGACCAAACGTTCAAGGATCGACGACATGCCGCACACCAACATGCTTGTTACGAAAATCTTGCAATAATAGACCGAAAAAAAAATTTCCTTCACCTGTTTAAAGAGAAGTATTCCTATATATCGTTCGCCGTTAGACAATGTAAGTAGGCTTCTACCCACTAGTCCGATCCGCCTCCCCAAAAAGAAAGGCATCACGAACAGTTTTTCAACTCAACTAGACTAACTGCCTTTTAACTCTGTACTTATTTAAAATCAATAGACACGATGGCTTGGCACCTATATATATATATATATAATATATATATATATATATTATATATATATTATTATATATAATATTATATATATATATTATATATATATAATATATATATATCATATATATATATATATATATATATATAATATATTATTATATATATATATAGTTAAAATATATATATATATTATATATTATATATATATATATATATATATATATATATGAGAATAAAAGTATTTTTTCTTGCCGTCTAAAAAATGAAAAAATTTTCCAAATGTTCTTATTGAGGATTTGATTAGCATTTCATTTTTTTCTTACATGAGATATAAAATTATTCATTAAACAAAAACGACAGATTTTTTTTCTTCAAATCTTGGTACCAAGCTCACATATAATCGTGTAAACAAACTGACGTTTTTTATATAAT
>JABUQX010014464.1:20000-30000 GCA_015478945.1 Trachelipus rathkii
TTTTAAAGGAAAGTTATTTTTTTATATCTCATGTAAGGAAAATGAAAATGCTAAAAAAAATAAAAATAACATATTGGAAAAATTTTTCATTTTTTTAGACGGCAATTAAAAAAACTTTTTAATTTCTCATATATAATGATATATAATTATATATATATTAATATATATATTATATAGTTATACTATAATATATATATATATATCTATATAATATATATAATATTATATATATTTAGTATATTATATATATAATATATAAATATACTTATATAGTATAAGGTACTATATATATATATATAGAGGTTCCAAGCAACCTTCTTATTGATTTAAATAAGTAAAGAGGTTTAAAGCAGTGAATGAATCCGGAAAGTGGTGACTTGGAAAAAACTGGTTTTCGTGAATGCTTCTTTTTTGGGGAGGCGGGTCGGACTAGTGGTAGAGGCTCCTGTACATTGTCTAACGGCGACTTTGTTGTCGATGGTTGGAGTCCTGGCGCGAGTGAAATTTTTTTTCGTCTTATTTTGCAAATTTTTGTCGTAACAAGCATGTTGTGGCCATGTCGGCATCTTGAAGTGGGGTGGTTGAAGCTGTAACCCATGGCACCCTTTGAAAAAGATGCCGTGTACCCCAAAGAAGGGTTTTTCCAACCACCTCTTGTATGGATTAAAATAGTTATCGAGTTTTCAAAGCCATTGATGTCCCCGAAGCAGGAGATTTTTGAAAACTTCCGGATTTTCCTTCTTTTTGGGGAGGTGGGATCGGAACTAGTGGTAGAAGCAAACCTGTAACATTGTCTAAAGGTGACGCTTTTTTTGATGGTGCGAGTCCTGGCGCAAGTGAAAATTTTTTCTTCGTCTTATTATTGCAAATTTGTCGTAAAAGCATGTTGTGCGCGCCTTTTGGCTTTAATTAATTTTGGTAGGTTTGCTCCTGTAACCCATGAGCACCCCTGAAGAATCCCGTGTACCCCAGAGGGGTTTCCAACCACCCTTCGTGGGTTTAAATAAGTATCGAGGTCAAAGCAGTGATATCGAAGCAGGAGGTTTGAAAACTTCCGAGATGCTTTCTTTTTTTTTGGAGACGGCGGATCAGACTAGTTGGTTAAAGAAGCTTCCTGTAATTGTCTATAACGGCCGACGCTGTTGTTCGTGGTTCGACATCTGGGCGCGAGCTGCAAATTTTTTTTACTTCTATTGAACAATCTGCTGCATCAAGTACTTGTTGCGCATGTCGGCGTTCTTGATATTTGGTCGTTGTTCTTGTAATCCTGGAGCAAACCCTGAAAGAATGCCGTGTAAGCCCCCAGAAGGGGTTTTCCAACCACGTTTACCGTAAGATTTTAAATAAGTTAGCGGAGATTCAAGGCAGTGATTGAATCAGTAGAATTTGGAAAACTTCCGAGATGCCTTCTTCTTTTTTGGGGGGGGGAAAAGGGGGGGGGGGCCCCCCCGGAAAAAAGAAAAAAATCCACAGCACATACAAGAAACTACAAAGATATTTTAAATAGACGGCTGGTTCTGTCGATGGTTCGAGTCTAGCACAGTGGGAATCTTTTCGTCTTATTATTGCTAATTGGCGGCAACAAACATTTTCTGCGCTTCTTCGGCGTTCCTTGCCTTGGTAGGGTTTTGCTCCTGTAACCCATAAGCACCCTGAAAATGCCGTGTAGCCCCCAGAAGGGGTTCCCAAACACCCTTCTGGTGATTTACAATACGCTATTGGAGTAATTTTCAAGCGGTTACATCTCAAAGCAGGAGATTATGAAACACCTTCCAAGATGACTTATTGTTTTTTGGGCCAAAAGGCGGAATTTGGACCTAGTGGTAGAGCCTCCCTGTTCATTGTCTAACGGCGACGCTGTTTTCGATGGTTCGAGTCTTGGCGTGGAGTGAAATGTTTTCGTCTTCTTATTGCCGAATTTGTCGTAACAAGCTGTTGTCGCATCGTCGCCGTTAATTTGACTATGGTCGTGTTGCTCCTGTAACTCAGGAGCACCTCAGTAGACTGGCCCCGTTTGGTAAAAGCCCCCAAGAAAAAAGGGGTTTTCCCCAAATTCAACCCTTCTTTTTTGGACTTTTTAAAATAAGTTAAATCGAGTTTCTTCAAAGCCATTGAAAAATATCGAAAAAAAGCCAGGAGAATGGAAAAACTTCCGAGATGCTCTTTTTTGGGGGAGTGGATCGGACTAGTGTAGACCTATGTACAGTTGTTCTAACGGCGACGCTGTTGTCGTCGATGGTTCGAGTCTGGCGCGAGTGAATTTTTTTCGTCTTATTATTCAAATTTGTCGCAAAACACTGTTGTGCCCATGTTGACGTTGCTTGGTTGCTATTGTAAACCAGGAGCACCCCAGAAGAATGATCGTGTAGCCAGCAGGGGTTTGAAGCCCATTCTGTGAATTTATGGACATTCTATCAAAAAATCCGATTTAATAAAATCTATTGAAGGAAGACGTTCTTGGATGAATAATTTTTGTCATCTTTATTTCTTCTGAATTTCATACCTAGCCCACTTCTGGTTTACATGCTACCCTCTTAAGAATTCAGATTTTTTACTTCTTCCACAAAATGTCAATAAAATCTAGAATTTTCAGGATATTCAATGCCTTTAGCACTAAAACACACGATTTTAGCGTACTAAAGAAGAAGATATGTTTACACACTGATACTAAAATTTCATTTTTTTTTATAAAACAAAAAAATTTATAGACAATCTAGAAGAGTCTAATTGTAAAGACTATTTTCTAAATTGTTGAATTGTAACAGTCAAGTATTCGGGACACCACCTTACATTCAAACTGAGTATGATGAAACATTCACTGTTCTATATGTAATATTTAAGTTTTTCACCCCAAATTTCAATGGGCATAAACTTTTTTTTTCTTTCACTTACTTTTTTTTGGTCAGAATATGTTTCAAAAACTGAAATGTAAGAAAAACGCGAAAACTTTTCTGAAATTTTATATTCCTTTCAAACTGTAAAAACATTTATTCTCATATATATTATATATATTTATTATTATATATATATACTATTATATATATATAACTATTATATTATTTATTATAATATATGATCATATATATATATATAATAACTATATATATATATATATATTATATATATATTGAATACCACGAATATTTGTCTACTTATAATATATATACTTATATATATATATATTATTTAATAGAGTAGTGCAACTACATATTTTTCATAATCGAAAATATTAAATATTTATATAATTATATTAATATAATTATTATATATATATATAATATATTTATACTATATATTATATATATAAAATATATATATTATACATATAATATATTATAATATTATATAATATATATATATATTATACAATTATATATAATTATTATATTTAATTATAAATATAATATATATATATCATATAATATATATAATATACTAATATATATATGTATATATATATATATGATATATTAATATATATTAATTATATATATATTATATCTCCATCACCAAAGGAAATACAACTATCTTACTTTAGACTTTGGCTCCGGCTCCGGCTCCGTACTCAGCCTCCGGCTTTATGCACTTTTGAAAATTTGTTGAAAGACTTGGAGTCACTGAGATTATAAAAATATTTTCTTGCAAAAAACATCTGACTCATGCTCCTGCTCCGGCTCCGGCGCGGTTAAGGTTTCTGAACTATTGAAAATTGTTCAGCCCTTCTTGGCAATAAATTTTCAATCTAAAAAAATATTTCCTAAAAAATTTATGCACAGCATCCGACTGCGACCTCCTTGCTCCGTGCAAAATGACCCTCCTACTACTTCCGACTAAGGTTTCTGCAGCATTTTAAATTGTCACGCACTTCTTTGGTAATATATTTTTTAACTAAAAAAATCTTATAAAAAAAAAAAATTATATTCAAGCATCCGGCTTCGGCTCCGGCTTCGACTAAGATTTCTGCACTATTGTAAATTGTCCAGCACTTTCTTTCGTAATATATTTTTTCAGCCTAAAAAATATTTTTTGAAGAATTTATATCCAGCATCCGGCTCCGGTTCCGGCTCAGCTAAGTTTTCTGCACTATTTGTAAATCTCGTTCAGCCTGTCTTGGTAATCTATTTTTTTACTTAAAAATATATTGTTTTGAAAAAATTTATATTCAAGATCCGGTTTGCTCCGGCTCCAGCTCCGGCGCCGGCGCGTCTCCGGCTCCGGCTCCTGCTCGGGCTTCCGGCTCCGGCTCCGATTAAAGTTTCTGCACTATTTGTAAATTGTCGCACTTCTTTGGTAATATATATTTTCACCTAAAAAATTTGTTTTTTTGAAAAACATTTCTTCTACCCAAGATCGGATACCGGGGTTTCGGGGCTCCTGCCTCCGGCTCCGGCTACGGGCTCCGAGGGACTAGTTATCGGTTTCTGGCACATATGAAAATTGTTCAGCAGCTTCTTTATTTTTTAATTAACAAAAATTTTTTTTTTTTTTAAACCTAGAAAAAAAGGAAATTTTTTTTTTTTTGGGCGATAAAAATAATTTATAAACCTAGGGATCCATCTCCTTCCCTTCCCGGAACTTTCCGGGCCCTTTTTCCGGGCTTACCGGGGCCCCCCTTTCTGGGGGCTTCTATTCCGGCCCTTCGGCTCCCCCGGCCTTTGTCGGCCCCCTTTTCCCGGCCCCCTTCCGACCCTTAAAGGGTTTTTGCACTTATTGACAAATTTTTCCCCCAGCAACCTTCTTTTGGCTAATATAAATTTTTACCTAAAAAAAATAATTTTTTTTCTTTTGGAATAAATTTCCGGCTCCGGCCCCGGTTTCGGCTCCGGCTCCGGCTCCGCTCGACTAAGATTTCTGCACTATTGTAAAATTGTCCAGCACTTCTTTCGTATATATTTTTTCACATAAAAAAATATTCTTTGAAGTTTTTTTTATATGCCAGCATCCAGCTCGGCTCCGGCTCCGGCTCAACTAAGGTTTCTGCACTATTTGTTAAATTGTTTTTCAGGCCTTCATTTGGTAATACTATTTTTCACTTAAAATATTTGTTTGAAAAAATTTATATTCAGCATCGGCCGGTTCCGGTCTACAGCCCAGCTTCCGGCAGCCTGCGCCGTCGCCGCTTCCGGCTCCTGCCGGCTCCGGCTGTCCGGATTAAAAGTTTCTCGCGACCTATTTGTAAATTTTTCCAGCACTATCTTTGGTAAATATATATTTTTCACCTAAAAAAATGTTTTTTCTTGAAAAAAATTTATACCCAAGATCCGGATCCGGCTTCGGCTCTGCTCCGGCTCCGGCTTCCGGCTCCGGCTCCGGCTCCGACTAAGGTTTCTGGCACCATATGAAATTGCTTCAGACACTTCTTTTACATACAACTTTGTTTTTTTACCTAGAAAAGATTTCTTGATAAAAAATATATACCCAGGATCCACTTCCATCTCCGACTCCGGCTCCGGCTACGCGGCCCGGCTTCGGCTCCGGCTCCGACTAAGGTTTCTGCACTATTATAAAATTTCCCAGCACTTCTTTTGGTAATATACTTTTTTTACCTAAAAATATTTCTTGAAAAAATTTATGCCCCTGCTCCGGTCCGGCTTTGGCTCCGGTTCCGCTCCGGCTCCGGCCCCGGCTCCAGCTCCGGCTAAGGTTTTTGCAATATTTGAAAAATTTTAAATAATAGTTTTGGCAATATATTTTCCTCTAAAAAAATAACTCTTGAAAAAAATTACACCCAGTTCCGGCTCCCGCTTCGGCTCCGGCTCCGCCTTTTCCGGCTCCGCTCCGGCTTCTCACTAATTTGAAAATCTGATCTGCAACTTCTTTTGGTATATCATTTGTTTCACCTAAAGAAAATATCTATTGAATAAAAATTATACCAGAAATTCCGCTCAGGCTCCGACTCCGACCCGGCTCCCAGCCTCGCTCCGGCTCCGCGGTCCGTTTCCGACTATACGGTTCTCAACATTTTGAAAAATGATCAAAGTACTTCTTTTGTAACAAATTTTTTTCCCTAAAAAAAATTCTGATAAACATATTATACCTTCCCAGGATCCACCTCCGGCTCCGATTCGGGCTCCGGCTGCAAAGCTCCGGCTCGACTTCGACTTCAACTTATCTTTACCGAGTAAGACAGCTAGAGCCTGGGTTGGACAGTTGCAAAAAAAAAAATAAAAAAAAAATAAAAATCTGTTATTAAAAATAAAAACCATTTTTTTTTGGAAAAATTCAATTAAAGACTTTCTGGGAAAAAAAAAAATTTGCAATAAATTTTTTTTTGGGCAAAAACCTGGAAAAAAAAAATTTTTGGGGAAAAACAAATTTCTTTTTTTTAGTTTTCGGACAAAACCCCTCCTCTAAACTTATTTATTTATTTTGCTTGAAATTATTAAAAACAAACCATTTTTAAGAAAATTTTCCAAAAAATAAATTTTTACAAAACCATTGGAAATTTTTGAATTCCAGGAGGGTGAATTGTTGATTTTTTCCTAACTAATTTTTTTCTTGTTTTTAAAAAACTCCTTCAGAAGTGATATATTATAATATGGTGTGGAAATTTTTTGCGGATTCTTGCCCTCAAAAGTAGTGAGGTTGGATTGGATGTTGTAAGTGCTATGGAAAGTACTCCCCTTAAGCTACTCGGATCACGGTTGACACAACTCGCTCGGATTACATAAGTAAAAATATCGGGTTAGAGAGTCTAAATTTGTTCGGTATAATCAAAGATGATCCTGTTTAGGACAGTTCCCATTTATTTCTGTTAGTTGGAATATAGTTTTGTTTTATGATATCTGATGGGACATCATTATGAGATATATATATTATAGTAACAAATTATTTGCAAGACCATTACATATAAATGTGTCGGTGTGTGTTCTATAATATATATATGATATATATATATCATATATATATAAGTATATATATATATATATTAAATATATATAATATTAAGAAAAGTAAAAAAAAATATATAATTTTTTATAAATAATATTATATATATAGATATAATATTATATATATATATATTAGAGAGAGAGAAGAGAGAGAGAGAGAGAGAGAGCAGAGAGAGAGAGAGAGAGAGAGAGAGAGAGGGAGAGAGAGAGAGAGAGAGTTACAAGGAAATAACTACAATGCTGTTTAGTATATTAGAGCTTAGTTCTGAAATTTTTTGGGGGCTGCAGTTCCGCAGTGCCTATGAATGGCAACTATATATATATTATAATTATTAATATATATGATATAATCTAGTATATAACGTAGGATTGTTCTATTATATATATATATATATATATTATATATAGTAGTATAATATAGTATATATAGTATATATATATATATATATAGTATATATATATATATATATATATATATAATATATATATATATATAGTATAATATAATATGATATAATGACGATTATATAAAACTGAAAAAAATTAATATATAAGAATCATCAATTGTGTAACTAAATAGAGCCTTACCTTGAGGATTTGTGTGGTTAACAATTCGTATCTATTATATACTTCAATTTTTTAGTTTATTTATAACATTCAAAGACGTTTTTTGGTCTTGAGTGAAAGTTCTAATTAGTTTTTAAGATACTCGGTTCCTTTTAGGTTAATTAAATTAAAACTAACAACATCTATAAGTTAAATTATATAGTGCGAAATAGGTGAGTAAGAGTATAAAGAGAATACGAAGTAGGGGGGGGCAAAATTGCTAAAGGTTGAGAAGAGAAAATACATTTACCTTAATTGCTAACTCCGCGTTAACATTTTTTGATTATTAAAATTTTGTGATGATTTTCTTTTGAAGCACGACCTTAATAAGGTACCCCGATGCTAGGCAGAGGCTAAGTCATTCAGGTCAGTTTCATTTTTAGCGCCATTTGTTTAGGAAATTTAAGTGAAAAATGGATCACCACTGTAGAAAATATAATTCCCGCTAAAACCTAATAATAGACGATACCATAGCCGTATAAGGAAATTATAACTATAGTTTCTGTTTTTTTATATCCTAAATCAAAAATACTAAAACTAAGCAACAATACGAAAGAATGTATAAGGAAGTAACTAATAGTTTTTATATTAATTCAAAATCCCGGAGCGAAAAAAAATTTAAGCTTCGTAAAGTTGCGTAACCTGGGCAAGCGCATTTTAAGATTCTAAATTTACGAACAAAAAGAAAGAAAACTGCTTTCAAGGAAAATTCAAATATAATCTTTTTAATAATCAAAAAGTAGAAGAGCTTTGATAATTCCTAAGACAAATTCTTAAGTATTGTAATGTTAAGTACAATGTAAGGAGCAATATATTTATTTTTAAACGTTGCATATAAGAATATTCCATTAACATTTATGCAAGCTATTGTATCAAAATAGTTGAAAAAGTCGTCTTCTTGTCTATTTTTTGTTTTGAAGACAATTTAATTAAAGTTAGAAATTTTGTAGGAACTTGCAACTATAACAATGGTTTAATCTAAAAGAAAATTTGAACAGTTTTAGAACTTAAAATATATATTGATCAAATGTATAAAAGTATGAAATTTATATCATTAAAATATTCTCTTTTTTGAGTACCTTCATGTAAAATATAGTTCCAAACTCAAGTGGGTTAAAAGATACAATCATAAAAATTTAATTATTTCGTATGACTAATGTAGGCTAAAATTACTTTTCTGCGTAATTATAATATTAATTATGCTTTAAAATGTAAGTTAGCTCTTCAAAGAAGGCTTCGCATTCCGAAGGGAAGTTCTTGGGTATTATGAGAAAGTGAAATTTGAACATAATTTCATTAAGTTTTGTCCGTCTTATATGAAATAAAAAAAAAACAAGAGCGCCATTGAAGGAGCTCTAAAATTTCAATTTCCAGCAATTTTGTGTCTCTAAACGCTTTTTTTCCTGTGTCAATTGAGTGCCAAATTTGAGTGTCACTTTCAATATACTACTAGGATTAGAAACTTTTAAGACTGTGCCTGTAATTTCAAAATGGTAGGATTTACAGGTTATTGTGATAAATTTAGTTCAAAGTAGTTTCCTTCTGACTCAACACACCAACTCCAACGGTGTTTCCACGTTTTGAAGAATTCCTGGAAATTTTATTTCGTAAAGGGTGTTAAGAATCCTCTCCGTATTTGCCTGGATGTCTTCAATTGAGCCAAATCGTTTCCCTTTCAGCGAAATTTTCAATTTTGGAAACAGGTAGAATCAGAAGGAGCTATATTATTGGAATAGGGTGATTGCGGAAGCACAGATATTTGGAACTTGGTCAAAAATTCCGTGATCGAGAAGGCCACATGAGCCGGAGAATTGTCTAGGTGGAGGACCCAAATTTTGTCTTTTGTTTCTGGGTCATACCCATAAACCCATGATTCGTCACCTGTAATTACCTATTTAAAAAATTTGGGTTACTTTCAACACGATTAATCAGGTCTTGGGACACTTCAAGTCTCTGCTGTTTCTGATGGTCTGAAAACAATTTTGGAATGAATTTCGCGGACACAACGCATTTTTAGATCTTCAGTTAAAATTGATTGAACTGCGTAGATACTTAAATTCAGTTCAGCAGACAACTCCCTAATTTTAGTTGGTTGTTGAAGTTGAAGGGCGGCCGGACCGGGGGTCATCTTTGAATCTGTTGAGCCAGATAAAAACATTTGACTGGCTCAGATATTTATCCCCGTAAGCTATTTGAAGAGTTCATAAGTCTCCAAGGCTGATTTCCCAGTTTTAAAACAAAACTTTACACAAACCCGTTGTGCCATTTTTTTCAGCTGTTTTGAAAAATCAAAAATCGGCCGAGAAAGACAAAACACACACCTTCACTCACCAGGATGCAACTCGGTACTAAGGAAAAAATCGCGCTGATCTTTCCAGTACGTTTCAAGGACAAAACAAGCTTCCAATGCAACACCCGCCCGCAAACCTAGCTCCAGTTGAGCAGTGGCGCCACCTGTCTTAAAACTTTCCAATCTGATTAGTATTAAAAAAAACTACTACGGA
>JABUQX010014464.1:40000-45000 GCA_015478945.1 Trachelipus rathkii
GGTTAGGTTAGATTTGGTTAGGTTAGGTTAGCTTAGTTCACGAAAACTTAGGAAATTGTTGTTTTTTAAATTAAATTAAAAATATTGAAGTCATCTTTTAATTTATTTCCTAATCATAGAAAACGTCAGCCGTACAACATCCAAGTAGTATATAATATGGAATTTGAATTACGCAGTAAAAAGAAGTTCGTAAATAATAATAATAATAAAAATTATTAATTACTTTACCAAAAATTGCAGTTCACTCCTCAAATTCTTCCTTTTTATACAAGGTTTTGTTTGATATAAAGAACATTTAATAATTTTCAGTATTAACCTGTGGCTGTTAAGTAAGTTTTACCATATATATATATATATATATATGACAAAGTATAGTAACGGACACACGGATATAATATACTATAATATAATATATATATATATATATATATATATATGAAAAGTATAGTAAACGGTGACACGGAACGGGACTTCGGATTTAAAAAAAAATAACATATGGGACATATAAAGATGTTCTAGGGGTGAAATAGAAAAAAAAATTCATTTTTATTTCAGGTTAGTTAGGTCGCATTTAAAAAAAATTCACAGGTTGATTCTAGGTTAGGTTAGGTTAGGTAGGTTACGTCTTCCTGTGAAGTTTTTTTTAAATCCGACGTTCCTAACCGGAGATATAAAAAAACAAAAAATAAAAAATTCCATTTCATCCCTAGAACATCTTTTTATGTACCATAGAGTCACCACTGGTGAAAGATTTTTGAATCCGACGTCCCGCTTCCGTGTCACGTTACTAAGTTTGTTTCATATATATATTAGTACTATATATATAAATATATATATATATATATAATCTAAATATACTATATATATATATATATATATATATATAATATATATATAATTATATATATATATAATAATATTAGAAACTTCTTACATATTCTCGATCCTGATATCAAGCTCAAGCCCCGACACGAAGAGCAATTGCAACGAATCATATAAATTGTTTGTACGACGACATGAGACAAAAAATTCAAAGTATGTTGTCAAGCCAGTCCGAAGATGGTAAGTTTAATCACTTTAATGTAACATTCGATTTATGGACATGCACCAAAAATCAAAGTCAGTTTTTAGTCCTAACTTCACACTCAATTGATGTAACTTGGAAATTGCGTGTTTTTTGTATCGGATTCATTCCATGTGATGAATCTCATACACGTGATAACATAAGTGCTTCAATATCAAAGTGTTTTCAAGAACTTAAATTTAGAATGCCTTCCTTTGCTGTTACTTATAATGGAACAAATGTTATTAAAGCATGTCAGAAATTGAATATAAAAAGATTACCTTGCATTGCACATACTATAAACCTTTGTATTGATCCCGTTTTATTTCCAAAACCACAAAATTCAACATTTACATCAAACATTGTTGATAAAGTTCGAAATATTGCAATGTTATTCAAAAGATTCCAAAAATTTGGAATGATTACAAAGCAATCTATAAATCAGAAAAAAATACTTCACATAAGTCAAACAAAATTACGAGAGATTGTAAAACAAGATGGAATAGTTCATTACCTATGATAGACGAAGCTGTCAGTCAAGCAGAGCAGTTAGAAATTGCAGCTTTGAAGTTAAAACTTCCATCACTGGCTATAAAAGCAAATGAAAAAATAATTTTAGAGAATTTGCAAGAAATTCTGAGACCTTTCAAAGAAGCATCGCAAATTTTGTGTGGAAGTAAATATTCTACATCTTCGATAATAATTGTTCCAACTGTTTATGCTATAAGCTCTCAGTTATCAGCAATAGAAGATTTGCATGAAGAAACAGAAAAGGCTAAAGAACAAATCCAAAATGAAGTTAATCAAAGACTAATCCCCAACGTTCAAAACCCAATTTGTCTTATGTCAACATACTTGGACCCAAAATTTAAGAAAAAAATATTTTCTGATTCTGACTTGGGAATTATTATTAATGGTATAGAAACTTTTTTAAAGGAAAATATGAAAATCCCGGAACCGGACGTTATTGTAGAATCACCAACTAAACTACGAAAGCGAGATCTAAGACCATTTTCTTCGAAAACTTTGAGCCATGATATAAATATTTCAAAGACATCTCGTATATCAATGTTTGACAATTTACTTACAAAGTCTAGCGATAGTGACTGCGATAGTGAATCATCTGTAGATTCATCTATATATAATAAACTCGAACTTTACAATTAAGAAATATTATCAAAAGGACAAAACTATAAGAACAATTGATTTCGACATTTTAACATTTTGGAAGGAAAAGGAGGCTTTGTTCCCAATACTTAGTAAAGTAGCTAAAGTTTTTCTTCTATCCCAGCAACATCGGTTGAAAATGAAAGACTATTCTCAAAAGCCGGCGATCTAATAACCGATCGAAGAACAAGACTTAATTCGAAAATTTTTTAAAAAATTAATTTTAATGAATAGAATAAATCTCTTAATAACTGAATACTCTATTCAAGTCCTAACTCAAGTATATATATTATATAATATATATATATATATATATAATATATATATATAGTATATAATATATAAATATATATATATATATATATATATATATAATATATATATATAATATATATTGATATATATATATATAATATAATATATATATATATATTTTATATATATTATATATTATATATATATTTATATTATATATATATATATATATATTATATAATATATATATATATATTATATACTATATATTATATATATATGGTAAAATTGCTGTTTAGTATCTAAAATCTCTACAGGAATATTATATTATATATATATATATATATATATATATATATATATTAATATATATATATATGTATTATGTACACATATGTCATAGATATGTATATTATACTATATATATATATATAGTAAAATTTTACTTTTCAGTATCTAAAATATCTACAGGATATATATATAAATATTATATATATATATAATATACTATATATTATTATATTATATATATATATATATATATTATATAATATATAGATATATATATATATATATATATATTATATATATATATATATAATATGGAATAATTATATGTTTAAGAAGTAAATAAATAGAGTGATAAAATATCGAATTCTTGTTATTCCTTCTTAATTCCTTAGCCAACACTACAGTTTGTACAGTCACAGTGGCTATAGTAAGAGGTGCGGTGCGGTGCGGCTGCGTGGTGCGCACACTACTGCGGTGCGGTGCGGTGCGCCAAACCATGGAATCGGTGCGGTGCGGTGCGGTGCCGCCCAAGTCAAAACACTCGTGCGGTGCGGTGCGGTGCTGGTGCTGCTACAGCTGGTGCGGTGCGGTGCCGGTGCCCAAAATACCGGTGCTCTGCCAACCCTACCCCTTAGTATTATAGGTCTTGACGAATCTGTTAGTTAAAAGCTGTGCTCCTAAATAACGTTACAATAAAACACAAACTTAAATTTCTTACGTTTCTCTGAACAGATCCAAGGGAACTATCATAGGTTTTATTGACTGGATCAAATATACCAAAATGTGGACCGATGTTGTGGTCGTGGAAAGTTAGGGAATAACTGTAAATATATATATATATAATATATATATATATATATATATATATATATATATATATATATTATATATAATATAATATATATATATATATATATAATATATAATATATATATATATATATATATATATATATATATATATATATATATATATATATATATATATATATATATATATATATATATTGCGGTAAGTGAAGAAACACAGGAATGAAAAATGAATTAGAATTTAAAAATTACAATAAAATTTATTCAGAAGATTAAGGGTATAAGCGACAACGTCTAATTCTTAAAGTGTAGATGAGCTAAAAAAGCCATCATGTATTTATTTATATTAGGAAGCTGGCACCAAATTGGCGACAGGATAAATGGTCGACAGGTCAAATTGCCGAGATTTCAGCCAAAAATTTGACTACCATTTTCCTAATCAATCTGGATGTGTCGAACATTTGAACATTTTTTTTTTAAATGGGACCTATACTCAAATGGTCGACAGGAAAATGTGTTGATAGGAAAAAGGGTCATCATTTTCCAAAAAAGTTTGTCGACCTTTTTTCCCATCAGTTTCAATGCGTCGACGATTTAAACATTTGTAAAAAAAAAATTGTCGACCCATTTTCCCTTCCGTTTTTTTGTCTACGATTTCAAAGAGTAGAATATTTTGGTAAATGTGTCAATCCTTTGCTAACATTGCATTTTCTTTTCTTAATATTAATTATTATCTATATTTTTTTCCTTTTATTAAAATTTATTATCATAATATATTATATATAATATATATATATATTATATTAGATACTATATATTATGTATATTAAAGAAACTGAAATTATATTATATATATATATATATATATATTAGGAGTGTATAATATATATATATATATATATAATATATATATATAAATATATATATATATATAATATATATATTATTTATATATATATATATATATTATATATATATTATAATATATATATATTATATATATATTATATATATAATATATATATATATATATATATATATATCTATACTATCTATATATATATATATATATATTATATATATATATATATATATATAATATATATAATATATATATATTTATATATATATATATATATTTGTTATATATATATTTATATATTAATAATATTATATATATATATAAATTATAGTTATTATATATTATATATATAATATATATATTATATATTCTGTGAATCTAAGAAAACTTATCATAACCAGAACCTCGCAGTGACCTACTAAGCCTAACCTATATTGGATTCGACGATGCGTAAATCTATACTCTAACAAAGTGTATTCTATAATACGACAAGATGTTATTCTGTGTATACTTTAAAGAAAATTTTAAATCTGATCTGAACTGCAGGGTCCTA
>JABUQX010014464.1:47500-62500 GCA_015478945.1 Trachelipus rathkii
TCAGTAAAGGTTAGGGCTAGTTTTACGGCACAGTGAATCAAAGGTTTGGTCTAGTTTTACGGCACAGTGGATCACTGAAGGATAGGGTTAGTTTTACGGCACAGTGAATTAATAAAGGTTAAGGATACTTCATACTTGTCATCTACCAGTTAGGTTACTTAAGTTTTGTTAGGGTCCTTAGAAGAAGCTGTAAGCTTTATTTATATATATATATTATAATATATATATATATAATATTATATATATATGTATATATATTATATATATATATATAATATTATATATATATATATATATAATATTATATATTATTTATATATATATATATAATTATATAAATATATATTATAATATCTATTAATATAAAAATATTATGGATGAAATTATATATATATATATATATATATTATATATATATATATATATATATATATATATATATTACTATATATATATATATGACCAAAGTCGGATTATAGGAAGATATTTCCTCGCATGGTTATAGGGTGATAGGGCTAGCAACCCTGTCCTTTCCTTTTGCTTAAATTAATCTAAATTAATCTTGGATCCAGGGTTAGAATCTTATGCGCTACTAGAAGCAGATTCCTGGAGAATTCCTGGAGAATGAGTTTTGAGGCCTAATGGATGAAGATGCTAGTTCTACTGAAAGGGCGAAAACCTACTGAGAGTGTTAACTCAAGGACTGGCGTCCAAAACCATTGAGCCGAGAAATGGTTTTCTAGAGTGATCTAGGATTAAGCGTTTCGGGCCAGAAGAAGATGCTGGTCGAACTGACTGACAGGGCGAAAGCCTTCCTGGGTTTTGTTATAGATATATGATGTATATAAATATATATTATAATTATATATAATATATATATTATATAATATATTATATTATATATATATATATATATATATATATATATATTTATATATATATATATATATATATATATTATAATATATATATATATATGTATTATATATATATATATTTATATACTATATATATATATATATTATAATATATATATTATATTATTATATATATATATATATATATATAATATATATATATTATTATATTATATATATATATATGTATATATTATGTATAGTATATATAATATATATATATATAATATATTATTAATATATATATATATATTATATATATATATATAAGTAATAGTATATTGGTATATATATATATACTTATCTATCTTCTTTACTTGTATATCAAGAGATAGAATATATCTAAATATATTATATATATATATATATAAATATATAGTTATGTATATATATATATATATATAATCTATGTATTCGATATTACGAAGTATCGATATACAATATAATCAAACCCAACTTGAAATGTATATGAAAATATCAAGTCTGCCGAAAGTAAAGTTTTTAACCTATATAATATATTATATATATATATTATAAATATATGCCTATCTTCTTATACCTTGTATTATCATAAGATAGAATAATTATAAATTATATATAGTATATATATATAATATATATATGGTGTAACATATACATATATTATATATATATATATTATATAATATTAGATATATATATACTATATATTATATATAATATATATATAATTATATATTATATATATATATATATATATTATATGGTGGTGGTGACAACTGTAAAAAAAAAAAAATAAATAAAATAAAACTTAAAATAAATTAAAATTTATATTTGTTATAAGATGGCTGTCGATCATTTGATCATTACGATTTAATTTGTCAACAATTTGGACAACTTATGAGTAAAATGTTGTCGATCATTTTACTGTACGAAAAATATATGTCGACGTTTTATACACCTTCTAATAAATTTTTAAAGAGGTGTCGACAGTTTGACTGTTGACCACATTCCCTGTCAACGATTTGGGCAAGTCTCCTATTTTAGACCGCGTTTGCTCATTCTAAGTTATTTAATAACAATGGGAAAATAAATAAATAAAAATTAATTTGCTATAGTTTTAAACTTTAAGATATACTCTATGATATTGCAATATTTTTTTCACAAATAATATTGTTCATAAGAAGTTCAATGGTTAATAAGTTAACATATATATATATTCATATATAATATATATATATATATATATATATATATTATATATATATATATATATATATATATATATATATATATATATATATATATATAATATATATATTATATATATATACACTAAAACATTCAATAATGGGTTACAGTTTCATCATATTCATCTTCAATTTATTAGGCCTATAATAGTTTTTAATTTTATGTTAAAATTCATTTTAAAATAATTATATAATAAATTTAAATATAATTATAATTTATATAATTAGAATATATAAATTATTTTATAATATATTGTTTTCATTTTTTTCTTTTCTAGTTTTAATAAATTTTAGGAAGTGTAGCAAAGTTGCTTTAGGTTTAAGTGTATAATAAAATTATACGTTTTATTTTATTAATGTTATTACATTAATTTTTTTAGTAGGATTTAATTATTTTCATTTTTTCTTTTACTTGTAGGTTTTAATAAATTTTTAGTAATTTATAACAAAGTTGTTTAAGTTTAGGTTGTTTTTTAGTATATAGTAGTATATTTTCTTTATTTAATTAATTTTAGTGCTTGAATTTTTAAGTTAGGATTTAGTTTATTTAATTTTAATCCCGATTTCTTCTTTTGTTTTAGTCTATTGTTCTTATTTGTGTGTGTGGAGTGTGGTGTGTGTGAGTGTGAAAGATGGCACATTTGCATAGACGCGGGCTTTCTATACTTACCGAACACCGACGCTTAAAATCTAACTTTGTCTCTATCGAATATCATCTATCTAACTCTAACCCTAACCCTTTTGCTCTTTCTGAGACTCAATATCTAAAAAATTCTCCTGTAACTGGTTTACTAGATCTCTCTTAACTCATTTCATAATTTCCGTCTGAAGGGTGGAGTGTGTGCCTATGTTAAAACATTAATACTCTGTAACACGTCTCGACAATCTTGAATCCCTTACTTTGATCGTTCAATGGATTAAAATCTGTGTTCCTACCACAACTATAATTTTTTGTTTCCGATACTGTTCTCTCTAACAGAAAATTTTCACTCTTTCTTGATATCTTACTTACCTTCTCACCGAGACTGTTATTCTTTCACAAATCTGGGTCCTCTATATTAGGGGATTTCATGTACACAACACTGAATGGTTGGGGGTCCTCTCATCATTCTGATTTAGGTGGGGAGGAAGGCCGATATCATTTCAGCATTTTTAACGGTCTTCAGCACTGAATCAAAGAACCTACACATACTTCCGGATCGTCCCAACCAGATTCTTGAACACACTTGAACCTATGTCTTCACACAAGTCCTTTTTCTATAAAATATACTCTTCGCTCCTACTTGGTAAATCTGAACACAACTTTATATCTCTTAATTTTAATACTTTCTCTCCAAAAGCTCCATCCTGCCTATGCGTTTTTTCTGGCACTTTTGTCGGGGTGATTGGGAGGCCTTGCGTCCGCTTTTACGCTAACTATAATTGGAATGACTGCTTTTGACTCTGATGACGCTTCAGCTTCTGTCACTAAGGTGGGAGCTGTAATCGTTGACTGGATGAGCGTTCATTCTTCTTCGACTAAAATCTTTCTCTCCTCAAATCCATGGTTCGATCGTAACTGTTCTCTGGCCATTCAGGTAGACAGTGCGTATCGAGGGGTGGAAAAATTCTCGTCCTATCACTCTTGCTAATTTTCAATTCAGACTGAATCGTTGCCGGGATAAACTGCTTCGACGAGCAAAAGCGGGCTTTCATAAACGAAGGTGCGCTAAACATCCTTGGTTTCTACTACATGAATAAATATCTTTTCTGGCGTCTTGCAAAGAACATCTCTAAAACTTGTAAATCTTGATTTCTCCTCTTATTCGATCTGATGGCTCTGTTCCTAACTCTCCAACGAAAAGGCCAATCTCTTCGGGCCTCCTATTTCTCTAACTCACCCTGGAGATTCTGGCGTTGAATCTCCTCCACTTCTCCTCTCAGTGTCCTATGCCTTTGCCCTGTTGATTAACATTTGATAGGGTGCATGGGCTCCTGAGATCTAGGAACGTTCGGAAAGCGGGTGGCCCGGATGGCTTCCTCCGAGTTTTGAGGGAGTGTGCTTCCGAGCTGACACCTGTTCAACAATATTCTCTATGTCTCAATACTAACACTTTCCATCAGTGTGGAAGCGCACGCCACATGATGTTCTATTCGAACGAAAAAGGAGCAGCTCTGATCCTTCTAACTATCGCCTCTGTAGCTCTCACTGTTTGCTATCTAAGTATCTTTGAAATCTCTTAACTCTCACTCTTAGAACCATCTGGAATCTCATTCTCTCTTTCCGATCGCCAAGTACGGCTTTCGGTCGTTCGAGTCTACTGCGTGATATACTTTCTTATTTAACTGATTTATGGTTTTCCGCCCTTTAGGAACTACGGGAAGACTTGCGTGGTGGCTCTTGACATATCCAAAGCATTTGACCGGGTATGGCACGCGTCATTGTCTCCAAGCTCCCTTCCTTTTGGTTTCCTCCTTCTCTTATGCTTAACTTATGTCTTGTTTTTCTTTCAAATGCTCTATATGCTGTTGTTGTTGGGGCGTACCTTCTTTCTTCCTTTTTCTTCAATAGTGGGTGTTCCCCAAGGTTTGTCTTATCTCGCTACCTTTATTCTACCTTTTCATTAATGATCTTCTCCTTTGCACATCTAACTCTTTCACTCATCATTCGGTTTTGACTCGATCCTTCATGTCTTCAACTCATTTAATTCTTGCTCCCTCTTTTACTTCTAGAATTGCTCTCGCTTAATCTTTCCGATTCGATTCTCGCTGATCTGAAAGAAATTTCGGGTGGGGTCGTCTGAAACCTTGTGAATTCAATTCTTTAAGAAACTCAACTTTTCAAATCTCCCTCTCTAAGAACCTTCTAACTTTCCTATCTCTTCGACGGTTCTCTCGTTTCTCCTGTTGGCAATATAAACATCCTTGGCTTAACATAACAAAAAAATGTCTTTGGAACCTCACAACACAACGGTTGCCTAAGGCACCTCAAAGAAACTGGGAGTTGTTTAGACTGCGAGACTTTTTTTCTCTCCACAGTTACTCCAGTTTACAAGAGCCTCATCCACCCTTGTATGGAGTACTCCTCTCATATCTGGGGGGGCTCAAGAAGTTTCACCCGGCTTTTGGATAGGTAGAGTCAAAGGCAAAAAGACTTATAAACTCTCCGTTTCTTTCTAGTTACTTGACCCTCTATCATTTGCGGCGCTAATGTTGGTGCGCTTTATCTCTTTCTATAGGTACCGTTAGCGGCAATGCTCGAGGGAACTTTCGCACTCGCGTGCCACCACCTTTAAGACGCCCTCGTAGCACACAGGGGTGCTGTGTCGGCACATGAGTTTTGTGTTGATATAGCAACTTCAGACTAGTTGCTGCGGTGCCCCTTCTTCATGCACCTTGTTTTCTGTGGAATTCTCTTCCCATCTTCTGTGTTTCCTACTTAATTTAATCTCCCTCCTTTAAAGCCGCGTCTGTGCTCATGCTGCGTAAATTTGCGTTAGTTGAGGTTTTTGTTGATTTTAACAACTCCCTCCTTGAATAGGGCTTCGCCCGTGAGTGGTTTTGTGATAACTGTAAAAAAAAAAAAAAACATAATTACATTAAAAAACTAAAATTATTATTATATTATTATTATTATTATTATTATTATTATTATTATTATTATTATTATTATTATTATTATTATTATTTTATTTCAATTATTATTATTATTATTATTATTATTATTTTATTCAACTAAAAAAAACATTATTATTAATAAACTAAAATTATTTTATTATTATTATTATTATTATTATTATTATTATTATTATTATTATTATTATTATTATTATTATTATTATTATTATTATTATTATTATTATTATTATTATTATTATTATTATTATTAAAATAACAACTTACCAAATATTATAATAAGATGCAAATACATTGAAAATATCCATTGTCGTTCCCTCTGCAGTATACTCATTCGGTCCAACTTGAATTCGTTTTACCATAAAAAATCTTAAAAAAATTTAATTGTTTGAGTATATATATATATATAATATATAATATTATATTATATATTTTTATATATATATATAAAAATTTATATAAATATATATATATATATATATATATATATATATATATATATATATATATATATATATATATATAAATATTATATATATATATATAATATTTATTATATAATATATATTATATATATATATTATATATATATATATATATATTTATATATAATTAATATATATATGTATATATATATATATTATATTATTATAATTATAATATATATATATATATATATATATATATGAGTATATATTATATATATATATTATTATATTTATTATATAATACTTATACTATAAATATATTATATATATTAAAGTGGTGTAGCTTAACCCAATAACTATTAGTTTTCAGCTCAATTGAAATCAATCAGAAAGCTGGTTGATAGTGGATACTTTTGGCTGATTACTTGAATAATAGTTGTTTGGGTAAAGATTATTAAAACATGTTGTTTCTTAAATTTTTTATCATAATAATATGTAATTATTATGAAATATTTGAATAATTAAATATATATATTAAATACTATTTTTTTAAAGATTTGGGTTCTTTAAATTTAAAATTTAAGTTTCGTCCCAAGCCCATATGTTATAAGCAAAAGCGCGCCTTTCTTCTTTCGTGGCCTTTTCGATAGAATAAGTTGGGGGCCAAGGTCCCCTGAATGTGATGCGCAATTTGGAGCACTTGAAATAACCAGTTTCTTAAATATTCATTAATCACACTAATATTTGGTCCCTTGCAATGTTTAATTATATAAGGTTTATATATATATACTTCTTTTTTTTTTTTTGTTAGAAAATTCATTGCTTAGAGTGCCATTAACTTACGTTTTTTTAAAAACTTGTAAATTTAAAATGTTACATAAAATAATCTATGAGTTCTGGACGTCACTAATTCTGTTCCGGAAGAACGTACATTCTGTTCGTTTTTAAAGTTTCTCTTTTTAAGTATTTGCCATTTATGTAAAAAGTAATTCAAATGTTTAATATACATATAAGTTTTTTTTCAATCATCCAAGATAATAATTATTTAAAGTTTTTATGACAAAAGTTTTATTTACGAAACAGAAAAATTTGGTGTTAACCAAATTGCTGGGTATTACAAGGGCAATATATAGCCCACCCACACACACATAAGTGAATACTGTAATCTAAAATTTAAAGACATGGTGCACAATATCTGATAAATATATATTGTATACCTTTTAAATAAGATTAGTTAAGAATTCCCATCCAATTTGGTTTCATTTCACTGACATCTGGGCAAAGTCACCCAAGAAAGAAGGTGCGATTTCCGCTCCGTGCTCTACTAGGCTTACAAAAGAGCTAATGCCTACAAAGAGGCTCCCCAGCTCCGGCTCACCCCCTCTGGCTTACAAAGAAGCCGAACAAATTTTCCGCTGCATACGAGGAGGCCGAGCTTTCGCCTTGCGTAGACGAGGCCGGTTTTCCTCCTGCAAGAGGCGATCTTTCAGCCAGCATACCCGGAGACTAAACAAAATTGGCTTACTACAATACTACCCGTGAAGTAACAGATGAATGCAAGAGAACTCTCACACATGCTTTTCATAGAGATATGTAAAGCTTAACATATTTGTTATATACATATATATATATATATATATAAATTATTATAATATATATATATATATATATTATTTATAATATATATATAATTTTTTCCTAAAGGAAAATATGAAATTTTCATATTTGTATATATAGGTGCTAGGAAATTATTAAAGCGTACATGTAGTTTTGTACAGAAAACAAACCAAGTTAATTATTCCACCAATTAAGATCGAAAGCGAATATAAATTAATTCGGCAATTTTTCTAATTCAATCAGTTTAAATTCTCAGTTTATTAAGTTCACACATTCCTGTTCAAACAGAGGGACCTAGCCCCCCAAATAGTCGACAGGAAAATGGGTCGACAGCACACATCAAAAAAATTCCTGTACAGCCCACCGCAGGCGTTAGGATAGGCTAGATTAGGTTAGGTTAGGCTAAGTTAGGTTAAATTAAGTTTTGTTGGATTCGTTAGAGAAACTATAAAAAACCAGATTTAAAAAAAAAGTCTACCTATTTTCCTGTCGACCATTTGGGTGTAGGTCCGTTCACAGTTCTCTGAACAATTCTTAGATTCAAGTTTTTCATGTAGTCAATAGAAGTTTGAAGAGCTTGGATTGCCATCCTTCTGCAAGCTAATGGAAAGTGGTAAGATCACCGATTCAACATCAATCAATAACATCTTGATGACCAAGAAAGGGTGGTTTGCAATTTAAGGTATGTTTTCGAACAAATTATTGCTTGTACGCTAAGCAGAATTGTAATAATAAATTCAGAATTTATTTTCCTAACGCCTAAATCCCAAAAATAAAAATAAAGGCCAAGACCGATAATTTAATTTTTATATTACCATATTTATCTTTAAGCCTCTTCTTATATTATAAAAGATTTTGAGTCGAAGAAGTAGTAAGAAGAGATTTAATTTAAATAGAAAGATTTATATATATTTTTTCTATAAATTAAACCAGTGTGGGTGGGTGGTGGATTGTTTTTACTAGTAAATATTTTTCCATACTGGTAGTCTTGGCTGGTGACAAAGAATCGGGGTGAAGAAGAACTGCACTACCATTTAGGAGTTTTTTCTCTACGTCTAGGGAAGATCTTAGCAACAAAGAGAAAGATGTATTTGAAATTTTATTTATTCTTTTTATAAGAATTCATCTAAATGCATTTAATTAATTAAAAATTTATATATTTCTTTGGATATTCCCCCAGGTTCATAAAATTTGCTACATGGAACCCTCGACGAGACATAAGGTGCATTGTTTATCTGTTAATGTTTGTAATCCACTTCCTTACGCTTTTAGTTGGTAGGCAAACAGACTTAAATGGTAAGCTTCTTAAATTCTGTTTAAAATTTTTGAGTGTTAAAAAATAAAAGCTAAATATTGAATGATTTATTTTACCTTCTTCAATTCCAAATTAAAACTGCGCAGTTTTTGTTTAAATTAATACCATTTATATTAATGAGTTTTAGCTCCTCATGTCAAAAAGTTGTATATATTTACAATAGGAATTTATTTGAATGATAATTTTTCGCAAATAATATTGGTGAAAATTTCCTCCCGAATTTGAATTTCTTTATTATTGACAAGTTTTTATTAATATTGATCAAATGTTAATCATTTTGAAGTTTGAAATATACACTCGTTTCCAAATTATTCTAGTTGATTTATATTTATAATTCGAAGAAAATCTAGTCCTAATTTTTAGGTTAAAAATATCTTCAAATTTAAGTAGAGATATCGAGAGAAGAAAGTATTTGGGTGAGCAAGTAACTAGACTTAAGGGCATGATCCAATATTAGGGATTTTGAAACCCCATTTTAGTCCCCGAAATGGACATAAATTTCTTAATTTTCAGACAATTTTTGATGGGGAAAAAAAGCAAACCGCAGCTTTTTCTGACCTCTAGAACGTCATTTTCGGGTGTTTTTCTTTGTGTCTGTAGTCATTGTTTCGGTGTTTTCATTTTTTTCACACCTATTTTTTTGATATTTTTTCGTATCAACTTTTATTTTATTTTTTCGAAATGACTTCAAACTTGAAATATACATAAATGGGTCTATTGCGCACAAAAGTAGAGAAGTATTTTTTTGATTTTTGAAAAATTGTGCTCAGCATTTTCAAATTTCAAAATCTATTTTTTTTTCAATTGCTGAGCACAATTTTTCAGAAATCAAAAAACTACTTCTCTACTTCTGTGCGCAATAGAACCATCTATGCATATTTCAAGTTTGAAGTCATTTCGAAAAAAAAAATAAAAATTTAAAATGAAAAAGTGTCAAAAAATTAGGTGCGGAAAAAAATGAAAACGCCGACACAATGACTATAGACACAGAAAAACACCCGAAAATGACGTTCTAGAGGTCAGCAAAAGCTGCGGATTGCTTTAATCCCATCAAAATTGTCTGAAAATTAAGAATTTTATGTTTATTTTTAGGTGGGGGCTTAAATGGGGTCCCAAAATTCCAAATATTGGATCTTGCCTTTAATAATAAAATTAAAAGTTCTTTAGAGAGCTTAGAGAATATAAAAAAGCAACAATTGCTACAAAAAAATACAATAAGTAGAAAGTAGAAGATTTAAATTCACAAATTGCTTCTCAAATTTTGGGATGAAACTGAAGAAAAAAAAGAGGAAGAATTCAGTAAAGAAATTCATGATTGTTAAGAGTATGATAATAAACTTTTTGAATCAAGGTCAGTTATAGAGGAAAGCTTATAGTCAGAAACTGCTAATATAAATACTAGTTCTCAAAATCATTTAAAAGCTCCCAGTGCTCCCTTACCCAATACAGCGCAGAGGAAGGAGAAAATTTGGAAAATAAGTATTCTTCGTTTGAAAAATTTATTTTATTAAAAAGGCAAATTTCAGGAAAAGCTGATATAATTTATTTCCTCGTTAAAAAGGAATAAACAGTCCTGCGAAAGAAATTAAAAAAATCTGCTTTCACGAGGCATTAGCTCACCGTTACACAAAAGTACGTATCGTATGGGCAAAAATTTATAGATTTAAAAAATGCCATACTCGAAAGCTCGTACGTCGTTTGTAAATGAATTAGAATTATAAATTGAAGTCCATTTAGAAAATTTAGAAATTAATATAGATACAGTTTTACACTTTTACCTAAATCAATTATCAAATACATAATAAAAATACATCATCTCCTAACAGAAATTATGAAAATCTTTTTCAGCGGTCAAAGAACACTGAAGTAACGAAAAGAAATTTGAAAAAGTAGAAACGTAAACCCGCAGTCCAAAGAGTTACTTCTTCAAATTACGCTCAAAAACTAACGTAAGTTGCTAATTATGCAGCTATGTTGAAGTAAATTTTGAAAAATTTAAAAATTGTTTTTTTAGAAACCTAATTTTAAAGCAGACCATTCTATTTAATACATAAACAAATTTAATATTGAAGAGAAAAACTGATCAACTTAAAGAAATGAAGGGTGTATAAAATGTGTTTATTTTTAATTCAACAAAAGAATTGTAAATTTTTAGATTTAAAAGGTACCTTGCAGGCAATGTAAAGAATGACATTATGATTTTTTTGAGGCTTGAAAAAGAGCAAAACAACTGAACAAAAAGAAAATAAAGTGATTGCCTTTCCAGTTTTCAATTATCACAATTAAATTAGCAAAAGGTTCATTTGGTTTCACTTCCTCTTTAAAACTTTCCAATTTGCTGTAATAAAACTAGAATAATTTTTAGCTTCATTATGAAAAGATTTTTCAAACTTAAATTTTTGTGGAAGCATTTTGCAATTTTTAATAAATTTTCCATGTTACCCATAAGCATGACTCCTATAGGGGTATCTGAATAACAAGAAGGTGCATTAATCCCAAATACTACAGTACTTTCGGGCATACAGTAAGCAGATTCAGCTCTTAAAATAAAACCTACTTTATAAATTTTGCTTGAATTTTCTTCAAGATACTTATCTGCTAAACTATATCCTTTTCTTTAAATTTTGTCGCAATTACTCCTAAATTTGGTACACCTATAACTTTATTTTCATACATTTTTTCCACAAATTTTATTTCCAATTCTATGATTTTAGTTTTATATTCTTTTGAGCTTTTAAACCCTTTTACAAATAAATATAAGGTCCTCTTTTAGCACTTTAAATTTACTACCTTTTAATACAGATTCCAGCATAAAATTCTTTTGGCATCCTGAATCCTTTAAACCTCTTATAATTACACCGTTTTCCAGCTTACATGTAAAGGTAGGCAAAATACAATCTCCACTCAAATTTAACGGAATTGAATGATTGGACCATATTACCCTGTTGTTTACTTCAATTTTGTTTTTCTCAGTCTTTCCGCCTTCATCTTTATTTTCTTTTTGTTCAGTTGTTTGCTCTTTTTCAAGCCTCAAAAAATCATAATGTCATTCTTTACATTGCCTGCAAGGGTACTTAAATCTAAATTTACATTCTTTTGTTGAATGTAAAAAATAAACACATTTTATACACCCTTTCATTTCTTTAATTTATCAGTTTTTTCTTTCACATATTTAAAATTTGTTTATGTATAAATAGAATGGTCTGCTTTAAAATTAGGTTTACTTCAAAGACTACAATTTTTAAATTTTTCAAAATTTACCTTCAACATTAGCTGCATAATTAGCACTTACGTTAGTTTTTTGAGCGTAATTTGAAGAGGTAACCTTTGACTGCGGTTTACGTTTCTCTTCAAATCTTTTCGTTACTTCAGTGTATCTTTTGACCGCTGAAAAAGCATTTTCATTAATTTCTGTAGGAGATGATGTATTTTTATTAGGTATTTGGATAAATTGATTTAGGTAAAATGTAAAACTGTATCTATATTAATTTCTAAATTTCTAAATGACTCATTTATAATTCTAATTTCATTTACAAACACGTACGGATCTTTCGAGTATGGCATTTTTAAATCTATAAATTTTTGCATAACGTCGTACTTTTGTTGTAACGGTGAAGCTAATGCCCGTGAAAGCAGATTTTTTTATTTCTTCGCAGGACTGTTTATTCCTTTTTAACGAGGAAATAAATTATATCAGCTTTTCCTGAAATTTGCCTTTTTAATAAAATAAATTTTTCAAACGAAGAATACTTATTTTCCAAATTTTCTCCTTCCTCTGCGCTGTATTGGGTAAGGGAGCACTGGGAGCTTTTAAATGATTTTGAGAACTAGTATTTATATTAGCAGTTTCTGACTATAAGCTTTCCTCTATAACTGACCTTGATTCAAAAAGTTTATTATCATACTCTTAACAATCATGAATTTCTTTACTGAATTCTTCCTCTTTTTTTTCTTCAGTTTCATCCCAAAATTTGAGAAGCAATTTGTGAATTTAAATCTTCTACTTTCTACTTATTGTATTTTTTTTAGCAATTGTTGCTTTTTTTAATATTCATCTAAGCTCTCTAAGCTTTTAAAATTTATTATTAAAGGCAGATCAAATATTTGGAAGAATTTGGCCCTACCAATGCATTTTCAAGGCCCCCACCATAAAAATATAACATAAAATGTCTTAATTTTCAGTACAATTTTTGATGGGATTTAAAAAGCAATCCCCGCAGACTTTTTGCTGACCTCCTAGAACGGTCATTTGCGGGTGGTTTTTTTTTTTTCTCTCGTTCTTTCTCTGTTGTCTACTAGTCATTGGTGTCGGCGTTTTCTACATTTTTTTCCCCGCACCTAAATTATTTTTGACATTACCTTTTATCACCATTTTTAAATTTTATTTTTTTTTTTCGAAATGACTTCAAACTGAAATTACTGCATAGATGTTCTATTGCGCGCCAAACATCACCAGAAGTAGGAAGTAGATTTTTTGGTGATTTCTGGAAAAATTGTGCTCAGCAATTGAAAAAAAAAATAGATTTGAATTCCTTGAAAAAACTGCTGAAGACAATTTTAATAGATCACTGAAGCTACTTCAATCTAACCTTTTTGTGCGCAAACTAGACCCATTTATGTAATATTTCAAGTTTGAAGTCCAATAATAATAGAATAAAAATAAACGTTGATACGAAAAAATATCAAAAAAATAGGTGTGAAAAAAATGAAAACACCGAAACAATGACTACAGACACAGAAAAACACCCGAAAATGACGTTCTAGAGTCAAAAAAGCTGCGGTTTTGCTTTTTTTCCCCATTCAAAAATGTCTGAAATTAGAAATTTTAATGTCCATTTTTCGCGTGGGGACTTAAAATGGGGTTTTCAAAATCCCATAATATTGGATCATGCCCTTAATCTCAGTTACTTGCTCACCCAAATACTTTCTTCTCTCGATATCTCTACTTAAATTTGAAGATATTTTTAACCTAAAAATTAGGACTAGATTTTCTTCGAATTATAAATATAAATACTAGAATAATTTTGGAAACGAGTTGTGATGTATTTTCAAACTTTCAAAATCGATTAACATTTTGATCAAATTAATGAAAAAACTTGTCAATAATAAGAAATTCAAATTCCGGGAGGAAATTTTCACCAAATATTATTTGCGAAAAACTTATCATTCAAATAAATTCCTATTGTAAATATATACAACTTTTTGACATGAGGAGCTAAAACTCATTAATATAAATGGTATTAATTTAAACAAAAACTGCGCAGTTTTAATTCTGGAATGAAGAAGGTAATAAATCATTCATATTTAGTTTTAAATTTTTTTAAGCACTCAAAAAATTTTCACACAGAATTTAAGAAGCTTACATTTAAGTTCTGTTTGCTACAAACTAAAGCGTAAGGAAGTGGTGATTACAAACATAAAGATAAACCAATGCACTTAATGTCTACGTCGAGGGTTCCATGTAGCAAATTTTAATGAACCTGGGGAATAATCACAAAGAAAATATACTAAATTTTACTTAATTAAATGCCATTTAAGATGATTCTTTAAAAAGAATAATAAAATTTCAAATACTCTTCTCTTTGTTTGCTAAGTATCTTCCCTAAGACGTAGAGAAAAAACTCCTAAATGGTAGTGCAGTTCTTCTTCACCCCGATTCTTTGTCACCAGCCAAGACTACCAGTATGGAAAAATATATACCTAGTTTAATTTATAGAAAAAATATATATAAATCTTTCTATTTAAATTAAATCTCTTCTTACTACTTCTTCGACTCAAAATTTTTTTATAATATAAGAGAAGTTTTAAGATAAATATGGTAATTATAAAAATTAAATATCGGTCTTGGCCTTTATTTTTATTTTTGGGATTTAGGTGCT
>JABUQX010014465.1:0-5000 GCA_015478945.1 Trachelipus rathkii
ATTGCACCACAACACTTTTTCCATTTTGTAACATGCATCAGAGTGACAAGACAGTAAACTCTAGTCAACTAATATCATAATTTTTCGATAGCATAATACATGACTTAACATAATCAACAATGCAACTTTATCATTAACATGAATATTTCAAAAGTTTTAGCAATAAACCTGTCCTAATCATCATGACTGACAAAGAATATAATGCTACCGTAACAAATTTTACATCAACTTCGTAACATTTAACCAAAAATTCAATCATACCTCGTCTAAATATCATAATCCCCGCGAATAATTGCAAACATAAACAAAGTTTCTAACCAAACATAACAAAAAATAACAAAATTTTATCCTAACATAACATAAAAATAAGTTCTTTGAGTAAAAATATCAACAGTGGAAAACGTAATATTCTGATTTTAAAGCAGTCAAATCACATAAATTCAGTAAATCAAGACCCTCCATCCGTTGCAGTCCCCTACCGTCCCACCTTTGCACTGTGCATCGTATATTACAATCCTTAAGAATCGGATCAATATTCATATTACTGCGAGGACGTCAGAGGCATCACCAGAGTGTTCGGATGACTGAGTCACGATGACACACTATGTTGCTTTAGAGTGATATGCGATGAGAGCGCGTAGCGACTCATCAGTGATGTAGCGATATGATAGCGCAGACACACGAGTTTTAGGGCACAATAAGACTAACAAAATCAATAACCGCGACTATGAATATAAAAATGTGGGCAAATGCAACCTAACCATACCCTCGCGTATGATAAATTCAGCTCATAGCCTGGAAAATTCCCTACTGATCAAGGTAAAATGTAGCGTAAACAGGTCATAGAACAGATACTCGTAGTTCCCACTGTTTCTTCGAGCATATTAGCAACAGGTAAACGCCGTATTATCTAACAAAATCCCCTAATATCAAAGTGACCAATCTATCAAAGATGCCGCCATCTTGACAAACATCTTGAACTATCTTCATCAAAGTGTCACTCTTCTCGAGTCGAGTATAATAACATCATTTGACCTATGGAATAGAAACGTAAGACATTAGCAAAAGTCTAGGGGCAAACCTAACATTATTCACTTGGTTAGTGAACCGAAGGCTAAAAATTAGAACAGAACATCATTGTTCAGTTAACACAAAGAATAATTAAAAAACTCATCATTTCTCCTAACAAATCAGTGTTACTTTCACATTGTCATAGAAATATTTAACAAAACGTAACATTAACTCACGAATAAACCGTTTTCATTTAGGACCAAGAGTAACTAGGCAACACATTAACCTTCCGAAGACGAAAACCCAGGGGGATGCCGCCCATTGACAGGGTGTGAATCCTGCGAGGGGGGGATCACCCCAAGGGGTGTAAGCGGGCTTTAGGCCTCAGCCCGAAGGGCTGAGGCGTTACCCCTCCCCTCCTTCGGAGTGGTAAAGCCCGCTTACACCTCTTCGGGTGATCCCCCCCTCGCAGGATTCAAACCCTTTCAAGTGGCGCATCCCCCTGGGTTTTCCTCCCGAAGGTAATGTGTTGCTTTAATACTCTGGTTAATGAAAACGGTTTTATTCGTGGTTAGATACGTTAATGTTAAATAATTACTATGACAATGTGGAAATAACACTGATTTGTTAGAGAAATGGAGTTTTTTTGTAACAGATATTTACTGTGTTAACTGATGATCGAGTGTTTAGAAACGTGAGCCTAGGTTAAGTTTTTGTTGAATAATGTAGGTTTGCCCTAGTCTTTTGCTAATGTCTATGTTTATTCATAGGTCAATTGATGTTATACTCGAAACGAATGACACTTTGATGCAAGAATAGTGTCATTCATAGTTCAAGTGGGGGCATCTTTGATAGATTGGTCATCTTTGTTAATGGATTTTTGTTGATAATACGGCTTTACTGTTGCTATAGTCTCGAAAAGTGGGAACATACCGAGTAATTGTATGACCTGTTAGCTAGTTTTACCTTTATCAGTAGGGAATTTTTTCAAGGATGTTAGCTGATTATTCATAACGCGAGGTATGTTAGTTTGGCATTTGTACATTATATTCCTAGTCGCCGTTATGATTTGTTAGCTTTATTGGTGCTTTAAAACTTTGTTGGTTAAGCATATATTCGTAGGTTATAAATATAAAGAACATATTTTTAGTTAATTTTTGCCAAAATGATACTTGAAATATGAATTGAATCAATAGTCAATAGGAATCACAGGTGGGTGGACGGGTAGGGGACGCAAAGCGTGGAGGTGGTTTGATTTACTGATTTACTGATTTACTCGGCTTTAAAATCAGTAAGATTAATTACGTTTTTACTGTGTATTTTACTCAAAGAAACTTATTTTTTATGTTATGTTAGGAAAAAATTTTTGTTATTTTTTGTTTATGTTTTGTTTAAAACTTTGTTATGTTTGCAAATTATTCGCTGGGGATTAATGATATTTAGACGATGTATGATGAATTTTTGTTTAAATGTTACAAATGTTGTGTAAAACATCTGTTACGTCACCATTATATTGCTTTGTCACGTATGATGATTAGTACCAGGTTTATCGCTAACTTTTGTTAAATAATTCGAATGTTAGCTTCGGATTAGGTTTCTTGCTTAAAAGCTGCTTGAAAAAAGTGTGACCTAGGTTACGTTTGGGCACCGAATGTGTTAGGTACTTTAAATTTGCTGTTTATGTGCAGAGTTTGTTAATGTTAGTGGCTATTCGCACGTAAGGGTTAGTTTGTCCGTTGTACATCATATTCGTTAGTTCAGTGTATGTTGTTAGCTTTATTAATGTGGAATACTTTGTAGCGTTAGCATACTTTCGTGCTGCTCTGTATGAATATATTAAACAAGGTTATAAAATAATTCTTGTAAATATTATGTGTCAATGTAAAATTAACGTTAATAATAAAATTCATTTGGTATAAAAGTATGAAGGTTACGGTTTTGTATGCAACGGTAGTTACTTTACAGGTGTTAAAGTGTGGGAACTTTGTAAATGTTAGCCGTTTATTCGTGCTTAAGTTGTGTTAGATTTCGTCGTTGTGTCATTATTTCTTAGTTCTGGTAATTGCTGTGTTAATGCTTTATTATGTGAAACAATGTTACGTTAGCATATATTCGTTGTTAGTATCTAAGAACTTATCTTTGTACTATTGTTTGTTTGTTGTTGTTGTTGTTGTCGAACGAGAATATATACCCTTTTGAACTGATATGGCTCATCCGTACGTGGTTCGTGCGTCGTATTCTTGTTTTACTTTCTTCTGATTGGTGAAGAAAGAATCTCATTACATTTAAGGGATGTTATATACTATTTCTTCAGTAGGATAGTTTTTCTCAGTGTTGATACGATGAAACCTCCCCGCATCTCTACGCTTGTTGTTTGATATCTTCACGAAGGAGTTTCTTATTCCCCATTGGAAGTGTCATTTATATTTAAATCGTAAAGCCGACTGCGACTGCTTACATTGCTAGTATATCGCCCAAGAAGCGTCAACACTATAATAAGTATTGCATCGCTTTATGCAATTGGTTAAAGCATAAAATCATTTTTCATATTTAGAGTTGGTATTTTCTGAAAAGAAGGGCGGAGTCTAAAAAGAGATAAGCCTAAAAAACTTTACTTTATTCGTCTTTACTCGTTAGGTATTATAGGGTTAGGTATGGTTATGACACGTTTTTTGATAAATGTTACTGTGTCAATGTAAGATTAACGTTATTATGTTAGAGATATGTTTGAAAAAGGTATAAATAGGTTACGTTTTGTATGTAAAGTTGTTACTTTACCGCGTTAAGTCCTGGAACTTTGTTATGTTAACAGTTTATTTGTGTGTAAGTTGTGTTAGGTTTGTCGTTGTACATTATTTTCTAGTTCATATGATGCTATGTTAGCTTTATTAATGTGAAAACATTGTATGTTAGCATATATTTGTTGATCAGTATGATAATCGACCAAGGTTATGAACATTTTTGATAAATATTAGTGTGTTAGTGTAAAATTAACATCGTTTATGTTAAGATAGCTCGAAAAAAGTAAAGATTAGGTTACGTTTGCATCCATGCTAGTTACTTTACTGGTGTTAAAGTGTGGAACTTTGTTAAATGTTAACAGTTTATTCGTGTTTTAATGTGTGTTAGGTTTGTCTTGTACATTTATTGTTTCTTAGTTCATGTTACATCATGTTAGCTTTTGATGTGGAAACCTTATTAATGTTAGAGTATATTCGTTGATCAGTATGAAAATTAACCAATGTTGTGATAAAATTTTAGTTAATTATTACCATTTTAGTGTAAATTAACATCGTTAGTAGAGATATGTTTGACAAAGTGTGAATAAGTTACTGTTTTTTGGTTGTATGTTAGCTACTTTACTGATGTAAGTGTGGAACTTTGTTAATGTTATACTTTATTCGTGTTTAAGGTGTGATACGTTTGTCTTTGTACATATTTTCTTATTTCATGTTACGCCATGTTAGCTTTATTGATGTGAAAACTTTGTTACGCTAGCATATATATTGTTTGATCTTTGTATATAGAACTTGATTTATGTTATGTTTATCCAAAATGACACTCGAAATATGACTGAATCAATAGATCAATAGATCAAATAGATCACGACGGTCAGGAGGGAGGTTGGATGTGGGCTGGATTTTGTGATTTACTGATTTAGGGTATGTAAAACATGATAATTTTAGTAAAAATTTGACTTAAATCAATAGATCAATAGATCAATAGATCACAACTGGACAGGAGGTTGGTTGGATGTGGTTTGATTTACTGATTTACTGCTTGTAGGGTATGTCAAACATGAACCAATTTAGTAAAAAATTTTGACCTTAAATCAATAGATCTGAATAGATCAATAGATCATAGATCAATAGATCAACAGATGGTCAGGAGGGTAGTTGGATGGTTTGATTATCTGATTTACTGCTTTAGGGGTAGGTAAAACATGACAATTTTAGTAAAAAATTTGACCTTAATCAATAGAATCCATA
>JABUQX010014465.1:7500-26100 GCA_015478945.1 Trachelipus rathkii
TTATTTAAATATTAAACTATTAATTAAATTAAGTTAGTTAGATATTAAAATAGGAGACCTTACCCTAGCGATAAGGACGTCTGCGAGAGGTCTTTTGTAAATGAATCAAGAGGAGTCAAGTTTTTGACGAATATCAACTTTTGGGAAGTACTGTATTCAAAAAGGGGAATATGATGAGTATCATTACTTGTTCTATTTAATCATAACGTTATTTTTATTTAAATATAGCTTAATCTTAGGTTAAGAACATGATCCACTGACCTGTAATATTTTTGATTCTAATCTTATAGGTGATTTTTAAATATTCCTAGAGATTTCAATTTGAGTTGTCAGAGATCAGATATGATAAACTTTACTTGTTGATTTGATTTATCAAAAAATACTCTTAAATAATCATGTATAAAATACTAATCATATAAATTACTGAAATGGACAATACTGATTTAGACATCCATAAAAACGTAAAGGTATAATCATGAACATGAAAAAAATACTTTATATACGCCGCAATTTAACCTTAATATGAATGTACCATCTTATTCTAATGTCAGAATAAGATTTCCATTCTGTAACTTTGGTAACCATTTTGGAACTAATTCTAATTAATAAAATAAGTATATAAATATGACCTTGTCTCCACAATCACCCCTACACTCTTCCCCACTAAGCCTAAAAAACCACCTTACTTTCGAACGCATCAACGAATGACAGAGTATAAACTCAGTTCTCCGAGGTAGATGTAGAGACTAATTAAAAAGTCGTCCAGTGTGAGAGAGAGTGAGTGTGTATTTTTATGTATTAATATTTATATATATTGATATTTATATTAAAATTGTAATAATCACAATTTTTTCTGCCTAATCTTTAATAAAAGCAGCTCCAGATGAGTTAAAACATTATCACCTTCTTTATTGGTGTTTTAATTTTTCCTCTGGAGACCATATTTATTTAAGAGTGAATCTAGATGGACTCTACGAAATACACCTGGTGTCTTTTAGGTTTGCTTAAACCAAAATAGGTATTTCCCTTTCTCTGAGAAGTCATCCATATAATTATAACACTTTGGAAATGCCTAACTAAGATATTTAAAAATATTAAAAACCAATTTTAAATTCATTATTGCAGTCTATAGGAACATAGTATATGCAATAAAGTGTCACTATATAAATAGATATGTTAATGTAAGTATATAGGTATATATCTAAAGTTATTAAAAAAGAGGTTGAATAGTAATAATATGAGGTTTTAGAGTATATTTAGTTTATATATATATACTGTAATGCTAAATTATAATTATAATGCTTTATTATATTATTATAAGAGAAAGAGGCTACGCATATAGGTCCTAGAAATTATAATATTGTGAATATAATATACGTATAATGCGCTAGTTAGTTCGTAAATATTAATATAATAGCTAGATATATATAGATAATAGGCTTAATAGCATTAAATATAGATTATATTAATGTTATGATGATATATGAAGATATATGATCAGGAAATGAGTGATAAGTATAGATCATATGTGAGAGGTAGCTAATCCGTAATATAAGTGTGCAATAATATCACGTCGTAATTAGAAATATATAGGTATGATGATCACTTATATAGTTAATGATATGTAGTTGTTTAAATTCTAATAAGTGGTACTTATATTATAGAGCTATGCTATGGATGCTTAATACAGCCTCATTACTTACTCACCGTATAAGTCCCGCTTATGATAGGCTATGATAATGAATGTAATTAAGTTGTCGATTGAGATAATGTAATAAAGTTTAAATGTGTCTCAATAGGCTAATAGTATCATTATAGTATTTGATAATCACTGACTATTTATAGTCTATTAAATTAATGTGATACGATATGTCAATGCACATCAAATTTACTGGAATTATATAGGAATTCTATGATATAATATATGATATGTAAGTATATATATTATGTAGATTTATATATGTTATAGTGAGTTTGTTAATTATTATACCATAGTATTAATATTTGATAATTTATAGTAACGAATAGTAGTTTCATCAGCTAAGTGGGTAATTCCAGTATAATATTTGTATAGGTAATACATATATACTTACATAAGTATACTTTAGTGCATATATGTATTTGACGATAGTTTTAGTTAAAAGGTTTATCAGCTAAGTTATCAATACTAGTACTATCTTCTCTTCATTCTGTTACTTCACACATCAGACACAGGGACAGCACACAGTGCTACGTAGTTCTACATCATATGATTAGCTTAATTATTTTTTAGTTTAAAAATAGTCGATTTTGAATTTTTCTTTGACCATTATTAAGGATTTATTTTCCTCAAAGAATTGGGTAAAAAGGTTGCGGCGAGATGAGGCATTGACGGTAAATGAAATAGTTACTAGATAGAAAACATGTCACTAATATAATAGTATTTATATAATATTAAGTACGTAAAGAAAGCCCTAGCTCATTTACTGATGCATTTCAGATACATTTTAAGTGGGTATAACTCATCTCGCACAGTCAGAAAGTTCCAGTCTCATATAAAGCTTCATGGTAAACAGCGATGAATCAACTCACTATGGTGACGTTCGTCAGTGGTTAAAGGGGTTCACATGTATTAGATTACTTGCGTGCCCAGGTGGGTGTCAACATACCATAACTCCCCTCCTATAGCATCAACATCATACAATACCTCTGTGAGTAATATATCTTAATCTAAAAGCTGATAAAGCATTATCTATTATTTATCTATCAAACTAGTTTTTAATTCACTCTAACTATTAAATTCTACATCATAAATGTCTTCTATAATTACATATTTATACAAGTTTTATAATTATCGAATATATCTCACCACTTTTATTCTTGTACGGTTATATATATTAATACTAGCCGGCTCATTCCCAATCAAACACTCTGTAGCCTAATCTTATTATGATACAATCTACGCTTAACCTAAAATACTATGCGTGATCTATCATGCTTAATTTTTATATATGACCTTTCAGTATGACCAAACCTATCTCAACATACTTTTCATTTATTTCTCTTGTAGAAATATGCATTTTGTACTATACGTTATTTTTGAAAGTCATTAAAACAATTTAGTTCTAATATAACGTATTCATTAATATAATTTATTTATATATATACCGTTGTATACACTTGATCAAGTATATTCTTTCTGCATAAACCTAGACTCAACACTATCTGTAGTTACCCTTAATGAATTTACCTCCACATTACTGTAACACATTGAACCTCTATTTAGATCTATACTTTCTTAGATTTTCCACGACCATAAGTCCTCACTTAATTATAAGCATTATCTTAAGAGAAGCATCAATGGCGTATAGTGTAAAAGCTTAACGACTAGTGGAGACTTAAGTCACTTTACATTCACTAACGATGATTTAAAATTGTCATATCACCAGCTCAACCTGTTCCCTAGTCCATTTCACTAGTAAACTTGTTCCTAACTGCACCTGCATCGGTCCGTTCCCCGTTTCATTCCAACTATAATCCACTAAATATGTTTAAACTCATGACCTTGTTCCCACCTGCTCACCATTCACTACATAACTTCACTCAACTTGAGAGTTGTATCCTCAGCTCCACTAACACATAACCTTTACTAATCTTGATCTACGTATTACATAAGTTTACTTCTCAGTCACCTGTATCTACCTTTTACCACCCTGCCAAATCTAACTCTACCATAAAATTAACCTAACCTGAAATGATAAAGCAAATTGACACTCGGAGTGATTCTGGCTTAGGTTCCTAAACTCTTTTTTTTATATTCATCCCTCTCAATCACTTCATCTTATTTCTACCCTTATGTCTACGATTCCACATTCATAACATTTTATAAAGTGTCAACCACTAATATCGGCAAGTACTTCATAACCCATCCATATACCAAATATGTATTTCATATCTGTGATACATAGATCTACAATCCAATGTCACTACTCCGCTTGTTGATTTCCAATACCACTATACTTGATGCTATTAAGACTCACCACTTTATTATCCTACATCAACGTCAATATCAACTATCGTCATATAAGCATACTTTTGATTATCTCATTCAGATAGGACCTACCTACCTTTACACTATTAATAAGTTCTCTAATAATCACTCTTTGACTATATATATAACCTTCCTATTCTATCTTATCATTTAGCCTACTGTTGCATTAATCCATAAGGGCTAAAATAAAATTCATACTTCTTAGTGCTTGATTTTTCTCATATCCTTGAGTTGTTGAAATAATAGTAAAGATTTCAGAATCCTCTCAACACTCTTTATTCCATCCTACAACACTCTAAATCGTATATGCACACTCCTTTCTTTTCTAATCCGCCAATTACAGTTCCTTTCAGTCACTTCTCCGAGCACTCTTTCGACAAAATAAACCAGCATATATCCTTATTCCTAACAACACTCTTATAAAGCATAATTGGAGGATGTAATGATCGTGTAATATTTTTCTAATATTAATCTACAGTGTTTTATTAAAAATTTTTTTTTTTCTAAAAATATCTAAGTACATTATTTTTTAAAAAGTTTGGTCAATACTACTTCTCAATATAATCTTTGTAACCTTTGTAAAAGATTTTTCTGAAGATTCTTCTCTTACTAACAACTTATTCAAATCCAATCAATACCTATTATAACTCTTTATACAAATAATATATAAAATTAAATCGTCGCCTTAATCAATATACATATACAGTACCAGTAATTTTCATAATATAAACTTCTTATTATTCTTTATATAATTTAGATAACTTTTTCTCACTCTATCAGGATTTTAATTACGAAAGTCCGAAGCAATTTTAAATCATTATTCTCTATCTTGCCCAATCAAATCCCATAACAGGTAAATTTATTATTCTATTCCTCTTAATCCTTAATCTTGTCATACATAGTTTAATATATAATATTATATATATATATTATATTATACTTATTATATATATATATAGTATATATATATATAATATATTTATGATAAGGAGAAAGATATTTAATATAATATAAAGTTATTAATATTAATATAATATATAATATTATAAATAATTATTATAATCATGTGGCTTGGCTCGTGTGTATCCTTTGAATGTCAAGTGGGTGCTGTTTAATATATATATACATATTATTAAATATATTATAATATTATATATATTATTATATATTATATTAATATTAATATTCTAATAATTATATATATATTAATAATTAAATAAACTATATATTTATATATACTACATGAATTAATATATATAATAATATTAATATTATTATATTAATATATATATCTATTATATATGAGACCAGCCTCTAAAGAGCCTAACAATCCATATCTCAATAATAACATATAGCTACAGGTCATATAGGAATATATAATATTTTGGAAATTCCCTTTAGTAAAGATATAGAGAAAAGACAGAAAAAATGTAAAAGATATAAAAATAAATAAAGCATATAAAAAAGTTAGAGGTGCAAAATTTTTTTTTTGGGGTGTGAGTGAACTCTCGGAGCACCTATATAGACATAATAAATATTTATATATATTGTATAATATATATATTATATAATATTCTATTAATATATATTATTATAGTATATATAAAATATATTATTATTTAATGATAATTTATAATATTATAAATATATATATATATAATATAGTTATAATATATATATTTTAAATAATATTTAATTTATATTATTTATATGTAAAAGTGATATTAACACCGGCAATGAAGGGTGGCTAGAGCCTCCATGGGTGACACAGTGGGAGAGAAAGTTATTTCCATACCTCACGTTAAGGGTGAGGTGGCGGTGAGGCACCCCCTGAGACGACCCTAAAACTCAATGAGTCGGGGTGTTCCGGACTCCCTAACTCTAGGAGTGAGGGAATTAGTCCACACCTTACACCTAGTTCATCGAGAAATGACCGAGAGACGCCCGCTCTCCTAGCCATCGGTCGGTTAAATATATAATATATACTCTTGGTATTATACAGGTATGAAAAAGAAACAAAATAAATTTAATAGTAAAGTCAATATTTATTTTCAATGTTCTTAAAAGGAAAGTAATAAAAAGGTTCTCTAAATACAAGCATACAACTCATATTACGTATAATTATTAAACAATGATTTTTTTTTTTTTTTTAATATCAATTCTTAAATAAATTTTACCAGGATTTCCAAAATTTCTTTTTCCTGTAGCTTTGTAGTTTTTGAGATTATTGATATTTTTTAATTTTATTTTTATTTTTTTTTTTTTATATTTTACATTTTCGAACACTAAAATTAGACCTAGGCATTACAGACACTTCTGTATATGTCCAGTTTTTGTGTGAGTTGTTTGTTTATTGTTTTATTTAGAGATAAGAAAGATCAAACTCTACCGCAGTCGACTCATATATATCATATATATATATTATAGTATATTAATATATATATAATATTTATATATTAATTATTAATATTAATTAATATATACTATATTATATATATAATTATTATTATATAGTATATATATAAATTAATATTAATAATTATAATATATTATTAATATATATATATTTATAAAATATATAATAATATAATATATATAATAATAATGTTAAAGTACTTTTAATCGCCCACAAAGGTAGGGAGCTCTGATCATAAAAAATTTTTATTCACAGGTAAGCCTCTATGAATTACATAAATAAGACAGTTTTAAGGTGGTCGATAAATTTGAAAAAAAAAAATAAAAAAAAATAAAAATAAAAAATACAATTAATTATCTCAAAAACTCTACAATATTTTTAACTACAATAGCTTACAGACGTAAAAGGTGATATCATTTTTTGGATCCCTGGTAAAATTTTTAGTTAAAGAAAATGTAATTACGAATACCCAATGAATAAATAGACTTTCTAGTAATGGCAGGAGTCGGGGTCTCTCTCGGCCTTCCGGGGAACTACGGTGGTAGGACCTAATTTCCCCCTACTCACGTGAGATGAGGTCTCCGGTATATCCCCCGACTCTTTGGTATTTGGGTTGATCGTGCCGTGGTTCCTTACCGCCCCTTACCCTACTAGGGTATTTGGAGAAAACGTACCCCCCTGTGTTTTCCCCCAGTAACGGACTCGAGCCTCACCTATACAAATTGCCGTGTAATACTCATTTTCAAATTAAATATATATTATATATACTATATAATTTATTAATAAAATTTGCCCCTAGAACAGGTAAAAAAAAAAAAAAATAAAAAAAAAAAAATAAAATAAAAAAATTCATTATTCGCATTCCCACTAGGTAGAACTTATTTATGATAATTCATAGTATGCTACCGTCTAGTGAAAATTTTTTTTTGATTCCGAGCTCCGTTCTCGTGTGGGCGGTTAAGTTAACTTTGGTCCTTATATATTATATATATTTATACTATATATATATTATTAATATATATATAATTATATATTATACTCTTAATATATTAATATAAGATATATATATTTGTGTTAGATTTGGATATAACTGATATATTGAAATAACTTCATGTTTTATTAAATGTTAATGTATATTATATTTATCTTTTTATATTAAGAAGAAATCTTGCTATAGGAATAAAGATATTCTTCTACATAATGACATATATATATATATATATAAAGATTTTTCTATATTATTAAATATATATTTTTATTTTAACATATCTAACTTTAAATATATATATTAGTTAATATAGAATATATTATATATATGATATATATATATAATATAATATATATAAATATATATATTATATATTAATAATTTATAATATACTAAATAATTAATTAATATTTATATATATAATATATTATATAATATTAATTAACTATAATATATATATATTAACCTCACCTATATATATATATTATTAATCATAGAAGTCATAGATACATGAAAAATTAAAGCAAGCAATTCAAAATATTTATCCGCATAAGAAACCTACTAGGGTGGAAAAGATGGTGGATGCAGTTCTAATTAGCAGGTTACTTGCAGGAAGGTTCCTTCTTCTCTATTGCTATAAATTATTATAAGCCTTTCTACAAATCTTAATGGCCTTAACTAACTTAGAACAAGAATTCCTTAGCTGTAAATACTTAAAATACCACTCAGTGTTGACAAAATTATTTTCAGTGGATTTAATAATACACGAAAATGATATTGGGCTTCCATCGGTGAAAATGAGTAAACAAGCATATTAGAAAGTAAAATTTAATAGATAGCATTTTCCATTGCCAAACTGGCGTTATCAAATTTATTTTCATCCTCACTACTCCATTTTACTCTACCATGAGATTATAAAAAAAAGAGAGGTTCCAACATAGCATAGTATAAATATAATTAAAATTATAGTACTTCAATCAAGTGTTATAATTTTCGGAGACCATATTGTGATCTTGTATGTGTGTAAAAGTAAAACGGATATAATATAACTTTGAATATAACAAGAGTTTATTTTATAATCACAAATACTTTTAATATTTTCTCTTGATACTAAATTTTGAAGGAAAATGCCAAATATTTTTTTTTTGGCTTTGTTTTACTTTTTTGGTGGAAAATTTTCCCGAGAAAGGTACAGTGCGCACATGCATGCACACACACACACCTACACACATAAACACACACACAGGATGTTCCGAAAATTATAACATTTTATTGAAGTAATATTATTTTAATTATATTTATACTATGAATATAGTAGAGATACCAGGAAAGGAGGAGCGGAAGTATTTAAGATTTAGTCCCCAAAAAGTGGTAGTTTCTTATTGTCCTAGATTTATTATTGATTAATATAATTGCCATTAGCAGGTTTAAGTCCTACACAACTTACCAGATATGGATCTATGCATATGATTTCTGCTATTTCTGACATTAATACAAAGAAGATAAATGATTATGATTGTTTCCTCCTGGGATTCTCAAAGTTTGTACTTTCGAGCATTCATTTTGCCGTGGTAAATTTTTTCATATAAGAAATTTAATCAATAACAAAATTATAAAAATAAAAACAGAAGAATATCTGTAAATAAAAGTTATCAGAAAAAGCAAAGCGTACCGCCCAAAAACCAATACAACTAGGTGCATAAACAACAAAAAATAAATAAGAATAAAACAAATGAAAGAAATGTTTACTCTTTAAATGTGCCAACAAGAAGGTGAAAATGCAAGTATTTTTAAAAGAAGAAGTTCAGTTTTGAAAGACGATTGTCGCGCTTCTGAACGACTCAAACGATCTTCTCCATGGAGCTCGAAGAGATCTTCAGCGATTAGAGATTGTCTTATGCTTCATCACTTTGCTTACTGAGGGTAGAACTAAAATGTCTTTCACTTTTTGTAATAAAACATATATAAGAGATATTATATATACAAATATATATATATATTATATATATATATGTGATATATATAATATTATATAAATAATATAATATATCTACAATATATTATACAAAGAAAGTAAATTTATATAATTATATACTATAAGATATCTATTATATATAATATTTAAATTATAATTATATATATATATATATTATATTATTATATATATAATATAATTATATATATATATGACATGTAAAAAAGCTCTCTTCCGCGCTCATTGGTAGCGCTACTGAGCACCAAATGCAACAGCCTGTTCGATCCCCTTCGGATCCTGGGTAGCATTCTAAAGAAGTTCCACTCTAGAATAAGCTATACCCGTCAGGTCATAAGTTCTCTAATATATAATATAAGTATATTAATATATACATAGATATATTATATTATATATATTAGAATATATATATATTATATAATAATATAAATATATATATTATAAAACGTAATAGTATACTATTATACGGTAAAAATATGAATTAGGAAGTAAAATTGAAAAAGTATTTGAATAACTGAAATTTGCTAGAAATGAATTGATTTTGCATTTGATTGATTTTAGATCCGAATTTACTTTTCCTTTAATATATTTTTTTGTTGTTTTCGTCTTGAACTTTAAAAGAGACCAAATTGATGACTAGTTTCAAGTAATAAATTTGAACTTTAAAGTTATTGGATTGTTATTTTTTATTTTAACGATGTTTGATTGGAAGATTTTGTAAAGGATTTACAGGATGGGGGATTTTCGACATTTTTTTTTTTTTTTTTTTTTTTTTTTGCATAGTTTTAAATGTTTACTTTTATAAGTTTTTAATGCTTGATATATAGTTTATGTTTTTTTGGTTTGTATTATTTTTTTAGTGGCTTCACACCCTCATTCTCCTTCGCAAATTTTTCAGATCCGCATCCGAACCCTACCTCGTTCACATCTAATTTCTCGAATATTTAAAATCTGGCAACTATGACTTCAAGCTAATCTATTAACAAAATGTTCATGTCGTGCTTTACTAAGTTTATCAAATAATAATTAATTTTTTAACTTCGATTTACATGTAATTTATATAACAAGTGTTTTTTTTTTTTTTTTTGGTGGGGAGTGGGGCATGGACAGGCAGCAGCGGGAATGTGCGTAGGGCGTAGGGGTTAGAAATTGCAAAGAACGAAAGAGCTGATGGAGAAAACTTGCAAATTAAATTCAGATATTGTTCAATTGGTTCATTTAAATTACTCGTTTGGAGTATATAGTTTCATATAAACCATTTAGCCTACTTCAATTAAGTTTTAAAAGGTTTTATTTTTAAACCAAATTTTAATTTAAATATTATTTTTAAAGTGTTTCAACATTCTTGTTCAACTTATTCCCTAAAAAAAAAAAAAAAAAAAATTCTTTTTCAAGACTTCTCGAATTTTATTTCTTTATTTTTTTTCCTAATAATACAATAATGAGCAAACAAAGTATTTAAAAGTAAGACGAGTTGTAAAAGTTCTCTTTTGATACGACCCAATTTTAAAACTTTATCCATCAATCAAGAAAGAGAAATTTTTAAAAAAATATTTCCACTAAAGTTCTTCACAAACCAAAATGGAGATTAATAAAAGCGAAAAATACTTTCTTCTAAAAGTATAAACAAACCAATCGATTTAAACATTGACATATCCTGTTTCGTATTGTTATTTATATTAATAATAATATATATTATATAAATATTAAAATATTATAATATACTATATAATATAATACTATGAAATACAGAATTTATAAAAATATATTTATATATATATATAAATATAATTATTATTAGAATATATAGTATTTTATATATATATATATATACTATATGATAATTTAATATTAATATTATATATATATATAAAATATATAACTATATATATAATAAATATATATATATATATATATATATATATTAATACTATATATATATAAATAAATATATATATTAAATATATTATAAATATATATAAATATATATATAATATATACTAATAAATATATATAATATATATAATATATTAATATAAATATATATATAGTATATCGTATATATATTATATAATACAAGGGGTGCCTTGCTCTCGCATGAACTTTGCGTGGCATGAAAATCCAGACCGTCGTGTAGTGCTCATTCTTTCCAGCGACTTCTGTTCGGGAACTCCTTGCATCTTCCTATTTTCCAAACTGTTTTAATTTCTCATCTTAAAACCCACGCCTGCGACTCACCTAAAGAGAATTTGCGTTAGCTTGCTTGTCGTTTTCCTTTATTTTATTTTCTGCCCCCTCGCTCCTTGAAAAGGGCCCAGCCGTGAGTGGTGTATATATGTACAATCTAATTAAATATAATATATATAATATTTAGTATGATTATATATAATATATAATATAATATACTTTATCATATTATATGCATCATTAATATATTAATATATAGTATATAGTATATATAACAGCGGTTTATGTTTTTAAAAGTATAGTCATATCTAACATATAATAATATTATGTGTATCTTTACTTTTAAAATACTCGAGAGTAATGTAAAATAGAATTTTTTAATATTTCTTTCAGGTAAAATAATGAGTGCTGCAAAAATTAGATTGATTTAATTATTTTGAAATTTTTTGCAAGCTTTTATTTATTTCTACTAATAACTATGGGATTTTTATTTTTTTTTAGACCTTTAAATTATTAAAATTTCTATTTGTTATATAAACTTGATTATATTCAGGCAAATTGAAAATATAGGATTCTTTTACTTTACTATATTATTATTATTATTATTATTATTATTATTATTATTATTATTATTATTATTATTATTATTATTATTATTATTATTATTATTATTATTATTATTATTATTATTATTATTATTATTATTGATGTATTATATATTATTATTATTCTTATATTATTAATATTATTAATCAAAGAAGGATTTTTCTTTCTTTTCGCTACAGGTTCAATGTATATTAATTGCGACTTGTTTTCTTTCTTTTTTTTTCTTTCTTATTTTGTTTTTTTCTTTTTAAAACAGAAACTTTTCGACAAAACGATCAATTTTTTCGACGTTGATTATACCTAGTTTAATCATCACTAATTACAGAGTCGATCTATTGTTATTATTATCTGCAAACATGTAAAAATACTTATAATTTTCTCTTCTCAGTTAATTAATGGAAAATTAAAGCGAAAAAGCGAAATGAAGCCGAATCCACTTTACAATGGATGAGGCATCATAAATTTTTCTCAGTTGGATCATGTATCATCCAATTAACAGCCTCACATCTGTGTTTAATAAGGCTGGTTTATATGCCCATTTAAATGAGTTGTCAAAAGGTGTGTAATATGTTTGTGGTTGTTGAATTTGTAATTATGAGGAGTGCAACTATACTGAAAGCGCACTCTGTAAGAAGAGTGAAGATGAAAGGAAATTGGAAAACCATGGGTCACCTGAGGCAATGAAAAGTTTCTAACACTCCATATGCCCAATGGAGGGTAATCTCGTGAGTGGTAGTCTCATACTATATAAGAACATATATATATATATATATAATATATATTATATATATATAGAAAGTATATATATATATCTAATATTAAAATATATATATATATAGTTATATATAATATTATATAATAATATAATCGTATATATATATATATATATATAATTATAATATATATATATAATATATATATATATATTATATATATATATATTATATATATAATAATTATAGTATATAAATAAGACAATCCCTTTGTTTACTCTGCTTTGTATTTGAGATTTTTCTCTTACTTTTTTAACAATAAAATTTAATTTATTTCAATATATTATTCATTGTTTATTTATTTATTTCATCGTTATTCATTTTAAGTTTCATGCCGTTTATTCACTCGTTCGTATGATCATCAAAGAGCTCTTTCGTCTCCCTTCTCTATCTCTTCTCTCTCTCTCTCTCTCTCTCTCTCCTCTCTCTCTCTCCTCTCTCTTTCGTTAGGACTATGGAAAGAAGTTCTCATCTTCGAGTGCTCATCTCTCCTCTCTTCTTCTCTCTCGTCTCTCTTTCGCTAATGATTCATCGAAAGAGTCGTCTTCTCCGGCTCTCTCCTCTCCTCGTCTCGTCGCCTCTCTCTCTCTCTCGTCTTCTCGTCATCTCTTCTCTCTCTCTTCGTAGATCACGAAAAGAGTCTGCTTCTCTCTCTCCTCGTCTCTCTCCGTCTCTCTCTCTCTTTCTTCTCTCTGCCTCTCTCTCCTCCTCAGAGTTCGCTCATTCCTTTCAGGTGTGTCTTGCTCTCTGATTCACGAGAAAGAGGAAAAGACACTGTTTGATTGATCGTCGTTGTCTTTTCAATTTTCGATCTTCTTAAATACGAGAATATTTTGCTAAGCCAACCATCCATAAACGTAACTTTGAGGATGACATATACTTCTACCTAGGATTCTGTAAGATCGCAGAATTCATTAACACCACACACACACACGCTACACACACCTACATCATAACCTACAACACACACACACACTCTCACGCGGCGCCACTTCAAACACACACACAACGTATTATATATATATATAATTAATATAATATATATATATATATAATATAGTATATATATGATAATAAATATAATATTATATAATATATAGGTATATTTTATAAATATATTATATATTGTATATATATAATATATATATATATATATATATATATAATATAGTATAATATATATAATTAATATATAATAGATATAATATATATGTCACACACAGTCACACACACATAAATTTAACTATATCTTTGTATTTTCATTTCCAAAAAATAAGTTTATTATACTTTATCAAATAATATAATATACGTAATAATAATATTTAGATTATATATATATATAAATATAATTATAAGATATATATATGATATATATATATATAATATATATATATATATATATATAAATAACTATAGGGAATGAAATATAAATAACAAAGTAATTTTTTAATTTTTTTTGATTTTAAAATATTGATTCAACATCGGGATATGTATAATATAATATAATAAATTAATATATAGTAAAAAAAATAAAAAATAAGACTTATATATATATTATTATATAGATATCTGTCAAGACATTTAGTATAAAGGTTATCGAATCAAAAATTTTCATATATAAATATAAGTATATAATTATATATAATATATAATTAATATATATTCCCATGAATTCTTTCTTATATATGATAGTATAATATAGTATATATATATAATATATATAATATAATATAGTAATAAATTATAAATTAATATATATATATATAGTATATATATATATTATATATATTATATATATATATAATATATAATATATGATGAGAGAGAGAGAGAGATGAGATGAGATGTGAGAGAGAGGAAAGAGAGAGAGGGTGTTGAAATGGGCAAAAAAAAAAATCAAATTTTTTTGGTATTTACTTTCAACAGCAATGTTACAAAAAAAAAAAATTTTTTTGTTCTTAATGCTTTTTGTATTTTATTCAGTTTTTATGCAGATCCAATAATGTTTTTAGTTTTTCTCTACACGAAACGTTTTGTGTTTAGCGGACGGCAGGAAGTAATTGATTTGGCATTACTCATTTCTGTATGTGTTACAGTTAGTTTTTCTCATAGCATTGAACCGTTTTTGTGTTACGTGACGGCAGGAATATTTATTGCAATCTTCTCAAGTTTGTAGGGTGGTTAAATACTTCCTGCCGTCGTAACACAAAAAAACGGGTCGATGCAGAAGACAAACTAAAAGCATGCATTTTGGGGAATCTGCATAAAACACTGAAAAAAAACAAAAAAAATCAAGAAAAATACAAAAAATTTTTTTTTTTTTTGTAACTGTAACCACCATATGAAAATGAGATGCCAATAAATACTCCCTGCGTCGTAACACAAAACTGGTCGATGCTAGAGAAAAACAAAACATATTTGGGAATCTGCATAGAAAACTGAATAAAACATAAAAAAACAATCCAGAAAAACAAAAAAATTTTTTTTTTTTTGGAACTTGTAACCACCTGATAGTCGCTTCTACAATGCAGATGCCAATAAATACTCTGCCGTCGTAGGACAGCAAATACCCGGTCGAGCATGAAAAAACTAAATAGCATATTGGAATCTGCATAAAACGAATAAAAACAATAAAAGAAATCAGAAAAAACAAAAAAAAATTTTTTTTTTGTAAAAAATTTTAAAACAAGATTACAAAGATGCCAACAAATACTTCCTGCCGTCGTAACACAAAAATGGTAAATGCTAGAGAAAACTAAAAACATATTTGGAATCTGCATAATAAACTGAATAAAAACAATGAAAAAAAGATCAGAAGAAACCCAAAAAGAAATTTTTTTTTGTAACGGTACCCACCATACAAAATGAGATGCCAGATAAATACCTTCCGCGTCGTAACACAAAAACGTCGATGCTAGAGAAAAACGTAATACATATTTGTTTGCGGGTAACATCATGAATAAAAACAATAAAAAAATCATAAGAAACACAAAATTTTTTTTTTGTAACATGTGGAAGGAATTGGAGGAATTTGGAGAAATTTTGCAAAAATTATTATTATTACTTATATACTTTATATACTATATATATATATATATAATATATATATATATATATATAATATAGTATATATATATATAGAATATACTATATTATATAATTATTACTATTATATATATATATAATATATATATTATATAAATATATATATAATAAATATCTATATACTATATATAATATTATGCTATATATATATATAGGGTATATATATATTATATACTATATTATATATAATCATATATATATAGTATAATATAAGAATATATATATATATAATATATAATATAATATATATAATAAATATAATAATAGTATAAATATATAATATATCTATATATTATATAATGTCTGACTGGTATTTCTCGATACTTCTTGAAATTGGCTCTCAGAGTTTGCTCCGTGCTTGATGTAAGGTTCGTATCTGTCTTTCCACTTGGATTGATCTTCCTTCTTGCTCGAAAACGTGGAAATCGTTCCGACCTGTGCCAAACAAAGAAGAACCCCTGACAACCCTCTGAAGATCGTCATATCGCTTTAATCTTCGTTTTCGAATTTATCTTCATTAGGAAGATTTGGAAACGTCTTAATTCTTCTAATCTAATCACTGGTGGCCAGTATGTCTTTATTAAAAGTTTCTCTACTGGGAGATCTTATTTATATTCTCTATCATTCATGGTCTTTTTGCATCTCGGTGAATCTTTTAATGTGGGGCTAGACATATGGAAAGTCTTCGATAAAGTCTGGCACAAATCTTTGATTTCTTGATTTCCCGCTTACAGTATCTATCCTTCTCTCTGTGGCCTTCTCTATGATTTCTTTTCCAGTCGTACTATTGCAGCTGTTGTAGACGGCCACTGTTCATCCGTTAAATTTATTAATGGTGGTGTTCCTCAAGGTTTTGTCCTATTCTCAAATCCTTTTCTACTTTTCATTAATGATCTTCTCTCTCTATCACTTCGTCTTCTATCCAATCCAATGCCGATGACAATTTTTTTTTCATAACAACTTCCAATTTAAGGGTGCGACCCATTCAGTATAGCAATTATCACATGCCCGGATGGTGCCCTTGGAGCAGCTGACCTCTGACCTTTCTCGTATCTCTAATTGGGGCAAAGAGAACATGGTCGTTTTCAACGCCTCAAAAACAGTTTCTTCTTTATCTATTTACTCTCGACATTAAAGAAAAAGTAAATCATCAATTCAAATGCAAAAATTAATTCATTTTAACCTTTCCCTGTTCTTTCGTGACCCCCCTTAATCATAGGATCACTCTTTACTCTTTTCTTATAAGCTTCAAGAGTGGTTGGGTTTTCTCGTTATGTGTCTTTTCAGATCTTCTATTCACCATCCTTGTTGTTTGCTCTGTATAGAGGATTTGCTCGCAATTGTATCATGAATGTATCACATATCTTGGGTGATTCCACACACACACACACACACACACACACACACACACACACACACACAAATTCAAAATGACACAAAGTCACACACACACACAACAAATCACACACACACACCACACATACACACACACATCACACACACACAGTTCCTGACACACACCGTCACACGCCCAACACACACACACACACCACACACACACTACACACACACACACATACACAGCCACCCACACTGGTTCAACACACAACACACACTGTTCTATTTCATAAGGTGCAGTCCAGTTCTTTCGATATATAATTAATATGTTTGCAATCTCCCCTTAAACTATCGCTATTAAAATGGACACTTCTTCCTGCACTCTCTCATCCTCTCTATTTTGTTTAGATCTCTACCACTCGTTTTTCTCTCTCCTCCCTCTTCTCTCCTCTTCTCTGTCTCTCTTTCAATTAAACGGACACGCCTCTTTCAACACTCTATTTGGGATACTCCTCCCTTGAGGAGAGCTTTTGCGACGCTTTCACCAGTCTCGAAATTTCTCTTTCAACAACCTGACCAAATACTTAAAGCGCCATGCAATCCTTCATGTAACTCCATGTACTACGAAGTCTGAACACACTCTTCTCAATTATAAAATCAAGTTCCTTTGACTAACATTTCAACAACGCCGGTAAAGGGCATGTCCACTTTATTTGACCATGGAGTCCAGGGTTCTCCCAACGCCGGCTTTGCCCACCGAGAGATTTATGATATATATATATAATATAAAATAATATATATAATATAAGTAATAATAATAATTATCATAAATATATATAATATATATATATATATAAAGAACAGGGGCGTATATATAGGGTAGGCGGGTGGTAGCCTGCTCTACGCTCAATATTAGTAATGATTGTTTTAACAAATAGATATTGAAAAACAAATTACGAATCGCATAAAAGATAAGACTAATTATTAAATTTCATAAGTTAAAAAGAAACTATTTGTGGCAATCCGTAAGAAAGTCTAAAGAACCAACAGTTAGATAAAAACGTTCACAATAAGTAATGAGCTTGATAGATTAAGAGATAGTAAAAGAATGTCTTATACTACTTATCGAATTTTTTCCTAGCGATATATATCGTGATGCGTAGG
>JABUQX010014466.1:0-12500 GCA_015478945.1 Trachelipus rathkii
CGAAAATTGACTTCCCTAAGACTCCCTCCAACACTGCGGTGCGGAGAAAAGAGTTCAGACCATCTTTATCCCCAATTCAGCAAGAGATTTCCCTAGACCCTGTCCAAGAAATTTCTCAGGAGCCGCCAGCACACGAAGGTGAGGTGTACGGAGCTTATGGTGGAGCCCCTCCAAGAACAAATTCCCCTGTGAAATCTCAAATTTCCCCAGTGAAAGATGGCCACTATCCCATTCCCTCGGTCGTAGACACATCTCCTAAGGTATTCATCCCAGATAACAGAAGGAAAACAGGACCCCTCTTACAGGCCCCATAATCTGTTCACGGGTCCTAGAGATTCTACACCCCGAGTTACCCGACAGTCAAACCAGGAATGAAGGACACAAGCTTCACAGGCAACAGCCGTCCGAGGCAAAGTCGACAACAGCGGAGACTTACTAGCGAAGACTCACTGTCCAGCCTCACTGTCGAATTGGCATCATTGACCAACAACCACAGTCACGTGGAGGAAACTTCTGATTACTCGGTGGCTTTTATTTTGCCTCTGTGTTACTAGGCTCATCTCCAAATCTGTATTACTTTCGGAATATTTCTGAGATTTTTAAGAGAAAAGTTTCTTTAGTTTGTACGAATGGATTTTCTTATTCTTCTAAGTCTAAGTAAGGATACTCTTAATTTGTTAAGACCTTGCATAAAAAGTACATTTTCGTTTCGCGTTGTACTAAATTTTTTTTTTCCTAGTTAAGAAATACTTAGTGGTTAGAGAAAAACCTCCTAGACTGGATTAGATAACGATCGTTTATAATTTTAAGAAAATAGATGGAATTAGTATACATTCCATTTACCTTTTTAAGGGAAATTAGTCAGGGGATTAATACTTATGTCATTAGGATATCTAATCCTAGATTTTAGTTGAATAAGATTTTCCCATAAATCTATAGGAATCCAGATTAATTCAGTTTCTTAGTTTTTTACTCTATTTTTACTATATGAAAGACAAACCTTTTAAAAATGTTTCACTCTCAGAACAAAGGGGGGGGACAGGCAATTTTTAATTCACAAAAAATTAAAATATCAAAATTAGAAAATCAAAAAACTTTTCTATCAAGAAAAACAAAAACTAAAAAAAATAAATAAGTAAAAAAGAATTATAGTAAAATAGCTAAGTAATAAGTAATAGCTAAGAAGCAATGAATGCTAGTTAAGTACGTTACAGTAATATCACTAAAACTAGTAAATAACCATTTAAAGTATAAAGCAACATACAACTTTTGAGTTATAAAAAAACGCCCCTCAACTATATACCTAGACGTATTAAAGCCAAAGCCTAAACCTCCGCACCAAAACCAATTATAGTAAGAAAACATTAGTCGTTTAAAATAACAATACCAGCAGCAAAACCGACTTAACTTAACCAATTAATTTTAAAGCATATTAATTAAACATAGGCGACCTTTAAAAATTTTCAAAACCAAAAAAGTATAAAGTATAAACTATTTCAGAATGAATTTCGGCGAAACCAGCTTTGTTGCTCTCTCATCCATTGTATCACATTGCCAAAAGCAACCTCATAATGAAAAAGAAGGAAGAAACGCAATTCTTTACCTGGTTTAGTTTTATATCGTACAGGAGAAGTCAACTTCATAGAAGGATATCTCGATCTGTTATCTCCTTAGAATGTCCCACAGACATTAAAGAAACTATCATCAAGACGACTAAACTTTGGTAACCAACGTCAAGAATCATTCTCTACCATCGTTCGAAACCTGTTTCTAAATGTTTCCAAACCACAACCACCTAAAATCCAACAAACGCGGCCACAACCAACCTCTCACCACATACCCGGGAATTCAAACTTCAATGACCATTGCTGAGTAAACAGTGATCTAGCCAGAAATTGACGAAGTAAGGAATGCCTATGGATCTCCTGCAAAGATCAAAGGAAGCGAGCCGCATTTTGAACTTTGGGGGACAAGCGGGGGGGAGGAGGGAGCGGGGTGGGCGGGGGGGCGGGGGGGAGGGGACCCCCGACAAGCGGGTCCCAACTAACGAGACAAGCAAAGTCACAATTACCGACGCCAACGAAAACACACACCCGTCGCCGACTGACCGCATTCACAATCAAACAACTAACACAACTAATCTCCTTCAACGCAAAACTCGCACAACCAGCACCACCCCCAACTAAACACAGTAAACAACACTACACATTCCCGAAACAAGAAACCACACAACTCCACACAACACATATCACACCCCAGAGCTAACCACTAACCACATCGACACTCACCTACACAATAAACACAATACAAATTCTAATTGGCCCCACACCATCTATCTGAATTACCAACAGAAAAAAAAAATACTGCAAGCGAATACCATCCGATACCCTCGTCACACTACAATCGATTCCACCCCCACAAACGGACCAGACAGCTGTACAACAAATACTAGAACAAATAGCCACATACCATTCAGACTAGCTACTAGGGCACGCACAATATAAAAACTAAAACCAACATTGGCAAAGACACACATCCAATCGCAGGCCGCTTAATAAAAATCATACTCAATTATAGAACCAAACCCGCCATCATAAAAAACACGAACACTCCACAATCAAAAATCCACACCACACCACACACTTCAGTGATAAATTTCACTCCAACTCGCTAAAAACAAATCACCAACTCCACAACTTCCCTTTATCATACCCTCCATCTCCCATATACATGCCACCACCCACCCTCTTACCACCATCCACACTACAGACCCTACTGCAACACACACAACACGAGACCCACAAACTTAACACATCCCACAGATCACTTCCACTCATAGAAAACACAACAAACTTCACTCACACAACCCGATTTACTAAAACAACAACAATCAAATACCTCAAAATGGCACATACTTCAACAATCACTCAAGCAACACCCTAACAAAAAACCACATACAACATCGCAAACATAACATCACCTCTCAACACTAATCCATATCATAACACACTATCTAACTTAAGAGACACAATCAGTTTCCATACACAAGAACCAATACAAAATCACACCTCCTTTCCTAGATAATCCCCCACCCAAACCGCCAAACAACCCCACCCTTCCCATATCCTACAAAAGAAAATACATTAGGTTACTAACACGCAGTCACTAGACTACACACACAAGACAAAACACCCACACAACACCCACGCCTAACCTATTCTCTTCTCGCCTAACAAACAATTACGCGAAATACTCACGCAGACAAAGATACTTACCCTCTAACCGCACAACCATACAGCCCACCCATGACCATACACCACTCTGATCCCACGCAACATCTCTAGACGCAAAACTAAGGCAAGTTACCTAGTAACCCCCCAACACCACAGTCCACACCACAAGTGTTTGCTTTCCATGTCTTATGATCAGTCTGGCTACTATCTTTAATCTTGAACTTCACTAATGACTTTTCACACTGCCCTATCGCAGAATATAAGTCTATAGAACCTTATACTGTCGCTTTAGGACACTTCACCCTGATTTCTTTTTCAGAAAAAAACTAGGGCTATCGATGTGGCGATGTGGAAAGGCCCAATTCTTCCAGCATGTCTAATGACTAGTCTTTATATCCTCTACGAGTGTGCTTTCATTCTCTTCTAAGTTTCAGTTAAGAACCCTATTCATCTTGAAAGAACATAACCCTTTCTTCCTTAATTTTCTTATTCTGATCACGGTTTTATTCAATTCCTTATCTTCACGTTGCATTTAGCCTAACATTCTTTCTGTTTTGTTCCCTTACAGGGTTTCAAACCTTAAAAGAATCATTGGAATCAAAGACCTAGATCAGTTAAACTCAAAACAATGCGCACCCTTTTACACGCGTACTTTCCCCAGAGAAAATTCATTCCCATAACATTGGAGGAGGAAACCTCGGGCACGATTTTTTTTCCATCATAGTTCTTGTCATTCGCGTATTTCGTTGGACGAACAGAGTATTATTCTTTGCAATCAGTGGCCTGCCCAAAACACCCATTTGCAAATGAAAGCATCCCACTTTCAGGCCGTCCCACATTCTAACGTACGTATCCCAACTAGCAACCTGAAGATGCGCCCTCAAATAACTGGTTCAGATAAGATCTCGACCAAGCTCCCCCAACTCCTATCCAACGTTTGTCTTGTACTCCCAAGACCTCCTATCGCCTCTTCCTAACACTCGAAGCTATTTACTTCCTCTGAAAATCAAGCGACTTATTCGAATTAGAAAATCAATCCTTGAGTAATGATTTTTCCCGGGGAGGGGACCTTTATCGTACGTATAGTACTTTTAATTCGAAATGTATTCCATCTTTTAAATTAGATTCCAACATTTATAAATTATATTCAAAAATACGTTCAGAAACGTATTCTGTGAAATCAAAATCGATCGAAATAGGTCGCTTAGAAACAAAGGCTTCCCGCCTTCCTCTTGCTCGTAACGACGACGCAATAGAATTCCTGTTTGGGTTTGTATTGCGTGCATTGGAGGATTGACTCATTTGCAATCCTACAAGAGAGCCTCAGTCGCTCCTTGCTGGGTAATCTGTTAGAGTTGAAAGTTGAACGCTTTGTGCGACGAGATTTTGATCTTTTCACCCTCTACTGTCACTATGTCTATATATATATTATATTATATATATATATATATATATATATATATCGTATAATTATATCAAATATTCCTGTTGTGCTTGATCCAGTTTACCTGGCCGGAAACTAATAAAATATGGTGGAATCAGAGATCGACCCCATCTCACCAATTATATAATATATTATATATAGTATATATATATATATATATATTACATACTTAAAGAATGTAATTGTATTAATAATCACATTCTTCCGGTATGCTTATAATTATATTTTACAGCATGATAAACATTTTATATCTTAAATAAAAGAATCAGCTCCATAAACAAAGCGAAGCTAAAACGTTTATCATTATGGCATTATTATCTGACCTATAAGAGGTATGTGTAAACACGTGAATTCTTTTCCAATGTATCCATAAATTGTTGTCGCTTCTAATTAATCATTTATTGTAAAATTATTAAATGAAACATGAAAATAGATTATATTATGTATTTAGATGGACCATCACACGACACAACTCCACGACAGCATATAAAAATATTTCAATCAGGCACACTAAAGACACTACAACAGAACCCGAACCACAACATATTAGATAGGCAATCAATAAACGCAAATACAAAAGGTAAAATAACTAAGACACACTCTTAAGCAGTGTTATCCACCATCTTCACACATCCATATAGATCCATACTCGATTGATAATCATTACAAACAAACATCCATTAATCAAGCACACACATCATTCAGATACAAATACAATCTCCAATTAAAGTCACACTTCATCATAACACTACAACTCTCTTCACTATATAACAATAATCAGACAATCCTAGATTTCCACTCTCACTCATCATGCTCTCACTTATCCATATATACACAAACAAAAGATATTAACTCTATTCACAGAGCTAATCTCCATCTCATCACGCACTGGAATAACACTAACTCTTCTTCGGGAATAACCTTGAACATTTTAGTACACACACACACATCGTAAAACACACAAGCTCCAACCACACTTCGGCGCGACTAACAACACCATAAAAACACATCCCATCCACATAGCCAGACTCGCCCCTATACACTGCACACACAAATACCTCACTAGCCACACTCACACACAAACAGATAGATACTAACGAAACAACCACTCCACGACAACATATATCACAATAAACTACATCACCATATACACACAATACACTCCACAATATCATAACTCACCCAAACCACCCAATAAAACCCCACATATCACTACTAAATCCTACATACTACCATCTCCACCACTAAAACCCTACATACAACACCACACAACACACAACACAAAAACCTACAAACACACCAAAATCTAACAAAATAAATAATACTAATAACAACACACTCAAACTACAACCATACACCCACCCCATACAAACCACAAACTAACACCAAACTAACTCATAAACTCATAACACTACCTATACATAACAACACCATCAAAACCCATAAAAACCATATAATAATACCAACCCAACCTAACACAGCAACCACCCAACTATACAAAACCACCTAAACAACAATCACACACATAAACACCATTACACACTAAAACAATAACCAACTACAACAATAATATAACTCAAATCCACACCTCCAAACACACACAACTCACCCTCAATACAAAACTAACACATACAACTAAACTAAACAACTATAAACTAATAACATAAAATATTAATATAGCCCCTACCAAACCACTCCTCAACATAACTAACTACAAAATCAAACAAACTATATAAACCAACAACACCCACCACACACACAAAAACCCAACCCCACAATAATATCACCAATCAACAAACTACACACATATAACATACTACTCACACAAAACACAACACACACAAATCCAACATAACTCAACCACACACCTAAACACCCACGCATACACTCTACCCACAATAAACCAACCCCGATCCTATATAAAACGAAACATACTCTTCCACTAAACTCATTAAAAACAACACAACCACAAACTTCCTACACACCACCCATAACAAAATATAATTACCATACACTCGAATACTAACACACCTAACACATCTAAAAACACATACATAAATACAAACAAACCACCTAACCACTACCCCCTCCAACGATAACACAATACATCACAACACAACACCCAAATACCAAAAACTAAATACTACCCAAACCAAGAATACCCCATAACCCCACATAACAAATAAATCTACCTACAAACCCCAAAACTAACCTAATACCACCCAACCTAATTAACCACCCACAATTATCACAATCATCCACTCACAACACAAAATACCTCATACTCACCAATCACAACATCATAACAACAAATATCTACAACTAACAAATATAATACAAACACAACTACCACCTAATACTACTCACAACAAATACCACCCACCTACAACAATATATCAACCTCACACCACCACAACAAACCAACATACCCACCAACCAACCGCACCGACCACAAGAATAAATACTACCACCTAACTAACCTACCATACAATACTAAATATAAAACTAATATACCTAAACAAACACCAATCACACACCTAATAAACTACCCCACTCTAAACACAAATAAAACACCCACACGCACACTATAATAATGCAACTCACCCCATACATCTAAACCACTAAATACCTACGCTACATACAACCCCACACGTACACATCTCTACCACAATAAAAAAATACTACTCACTGCTCAATAATCATAATGAACACAACAAATCCACAAGCAACTAAACCCCCATATATACTAATATATTCACCGATCCAAAACAATAAAAACCCTCACCTCACCAAAACAAACCCAGTAACATACTCATAAAACCAACCCATATTATATACCATAGTATATACCTCACATACGAAACACCACACCAACCACACACCAACGCCAATCACAACTCACGCTCAGTACAAAACCACATAATCCCCAACAATACAACCAAATAAAAATAAAAACACACATCATACATTATATATCAAAAACACCCCAAACCCAAATCACAAAACTCAACCACCACACTAACAACCAAACCACACCCTAACACCAAAACTCCCCCAGCCCCATAACCACCACATCAAAATACACCCACCCACCAAAACACTCACATCTACCAACACACACAACACACCCCACCTAAAACACTATCACTAAACCAAACAACTCCAACTAGATAACACTCAAAAACCTACCACCACTCATACCAACCACACCTAAACTAACACATATAACACCAAAACACCAATACCTACCAAATCAACAAAACCACACCAAATACTCAATCTCACCATACCATCACAAAACAAAAAAAACCCAATACCTCACTAATACCTCAACACCTCACCTACCACTGCATCCACACTCATCACTATACTAATATCACCTAACCAAAACACACCACAATCACTACTAAACAACCATAACACTATGATGATATATACACCACGCTCAACTACCACAACACTACGCTCAACAACCCACCCAAACTTCAACCAACACATACTACTATCCTAACAACCAAACTAATACCCTCAATATCACTCACATCACAATCACACTACACACAAAACAACCACACTTCACCACCTAATCAATAGAACCCACATAAAATAACTAAACAACCTACTATACACTAAACCTACACTTAACACCACAACAACACACATACCTAATCATACAATAAAATAATAACCAACATCAATACTCACCAATACTCCACACCCATCATAATATACCCACACTACTATAACCACATCAAACCTACAACCCCAAACTACACTACACCTCACCCCACCACACAACCCCTCCTCTTACATAAATATATACACAATCACTCAATAATAAATATAACTAACCTACACACAAACTCAACCCCACATAATTATACACAAAATAAAAAACTAAACAATATAAATACTAATCACAATCAACTCACACACAAACCCACATAACAACCGACATACAACCCATATACTCTACAAACATATATAATAACACCATACATACAATAACATCACACAATACATACCAAACGCTAATCAATCTAATATCAATCAACCAAACTAGCAATAGCTACATAACCACACACAAAACACTCACAATACACCAAACTAAAACAACCCCATAAAACATAACCGTAAAACTATGTACATAACTAAACAACACATACCTCTAAAATACAACCACCCCATCATAACCACACCCCTAATAACCAAAACCCGCCACCACACACCTACACAACACAAATACACCACCCATATAAATACATAATCACGAATATAAACTACACGTAATACACAGCACCCTCATACAATATCATCCCACTATACCCCAACTAACTCAATAATCTACCAAGCCTAAACACACATTCACCCCAAATCACTAATAGTAACCCAACACAACCACCACCAAATAATACGTACTACACTCAAAACTCTACAAGCCAACCCAATACTTATACGAAAATACACCCACCTCACACCTAACTCAATAACCTACTTCATACACTCAACCTCAACCTACCCTAGCTACACATATACAATACAAAAATATCACTCATAATACAAACCCTACCGTATATATATACCAAACATAATCACTACTAACTGACAAAACACTACACCTATACCTAATATATATCAACTAACCATCACATACCATATAAGTAACCACACAACACACAACCCACCCAATAACACCGCAATCAACCCCAACCCTAATACCTAAACCCATACATACAACATACTACACCATACCTAACAACTTATAAACACCACTATCACGACACAAACACCACCACAACACCCCCCCCTTCAACATATCAACTACTAATATACTGAAGAAATAACACCCCATCAACTAAAAACACCCAACCAACAAAAGCCCCGTCAAAACGCTATAGGCGTACCCACACACCCCCACGACAACACCACCCACCACAGAAACACAACCAACAAACAAACAAAAACTACACACCCCCAACCACACGCCCTAACAAAACCACCCCCAACCCCCCAAACCACCACAACCCCAACAACAAACCACCAGACCAACACCACCGCCCAACACCCACCCCACAACACACACACCAAAAACACACACAACATGGATAGAAGGGGGACCTATTTATATCCAAAACTACATACAAACATAAAACTCAACTACACTCAACAACCACACTACAACTAAAAAATCACACATAACACTAACAATAAAATACCCACAACAACCAACGCTACAACTACATACAACATAACAATAAACACACCATATACACACCCCCCACAGCCAACCCACCAACCACCACCCCCCAATCCCAGCACCTCACAGCAAAATACTAACAAATATCACCCCCTACGTTTAACACGAGACAACCCCCCTACAACTCACCTAAAGTCAACATAAAACATAAAATATAACACCCACACACAACACTACAATCACTAACACGCATACCAATATCACTAACTAACAATACCATCAATAACAATCCCGATTAACACTACCACTCCCACCTCCAAAATATACTAATATATAATTATTATAGTATATTATAATATATAATATATTATAATAATATATATAAATAGGTATATATATATATAATATATATAATATATCCAACCCCCTATTACACCAATATATCCACCTCACCACAACTCACAACTATCACACCTATACACTATCACAAAAAAATACACCAAATCCATATATACCTAAAACACTCACTCACAACCCACACAAAAACCAAACTAGCAAACACCAACACCCGCCATCATCACGTATTATATATCATTGTATATATATATAAGGATATATATATATAGTACTAAGTACTATATAGTATAGTTATAGTAGTTATATTAATATATAATACTAAATCATATATTTATTATATAATATTATATAATATATATATATAAAAATCATATATATATATTATATATTACTATATATAGTATATATATATATATATAATATATATATATATATATATATGATATATATAATATATATATATATATATATATATTTATATATATATATTATAATATTATATATATATATATATATATATATTATTACTATTATTATATTATATATAATATATATATATATATATATTATTATACTATAATAGTTGACTAAATTAGTTTAAACTTCTAATTATTTTCATATATTATTTATAAAATTGCCCTAAAAAATCAATACGGAGATTAATACACGAATATGATAAGTTATTAAAATAAAGAATAACGATAACATGACACGTATATAAAATTATAAAATAAAATGTATAAGTTGAAGATAAGGTAATGATAAGACCTTACGTTCTTATTAGTAGCATAAAATTATAAATAAAATACTGAATTAATGTCATTTATGTATTTTCATCTGAAAGTATCTCATTATAGTTTTTGTTGTTTATTCATTAATTGGTATTCTGTTAACTAATCTATGTATACATTTTCACCCTGAATTTTGTTGAAGTTGTGACTATTTTTTATTATTAAAAAGATTGCGGTCATTTGCGTTTCTTTTTTGTTGTCTGATGCGTAGATGATAGGTTCCATTCCATCTATATTGATTATGTGGTTTTGATTTCTTCTGTGGTGGGTTAGAGCTGAATTCTGTTTATCGGTTACCAGATCATATTTTACCAACAATGCATGATAAAAGCAAACATAAAAAAAGAACAATTAAGATTCCTAAAAAAGTGCTACAGTAATTTAATTATTCCAAAATCGCTAGTCAACAGAAGTATATATTTAAACAAAAACGAACCGTTCCCCTGGATTTTAAGACAGATTCTTTCTAATCGCATAGCCAAAGTAAAACAGGAAATAAAACATGCCTTTAAAAAATGTCATAGAGCCTTTAAAATATTTCAAGAAGCATGGTGTACGGAGAGACCGAATTCAATGTTAGAATTTACGCAAACTTTAAACGAAGCACATGAAAGAAAGGATGAAATTATAGCAAATAAATCACATATACTAAACAGAAAGTTTGAAAAAATCTACTATAATAGCAGTTGGGTAAAAAATTCCAATTTACAAAAAATCAACAATCTTTCAACGTATATACTGACAAAAGACGAAGAGATTTTATTAGGTTATGGCCTGTCGTTCGCGTTGGACAAGGATGAATCAATCAATCAGTTCTTCATAGATTACGATACATGGAACAAAAAGGATAAAGATAAAACATGTAACAATAGTTTTTTGAAAGGTTTGTTGGTTTCTTCCACTTTGTATGGCGAACAGATACGTAAGTTTCCTGCTAAATTTTATTCGTCCCTAAATTCCCTCATTAACAATCAAAATATAATTATTACAAGATCAGATAAAGGAAATAACATCGTCATAATGAATAGTACAGATTACGACAACAAATGTAATGAAATGCTCATAGACCAAAACACATACGAATTACTAACAAAAAACCCGTTAAAGACTTCCCAAAATAATTTTAATAGTAAACTAAAAAACTTATGTAAAGATTATCCCCATATATACGATACAACCAAGGCCTACATGCCCCAACTATCGCAATTCTACGGAATCCCAAAAACCCATAAACAGAACATACCCCTACGCCCTATCATCTCAAACACTAATAGTATTACTTATAAATTATCAAGGTGGCTAGCCGACCAATTAAAACCTCTAATCAATAATATATCTACTTCACACCTTACTAACACCAATGACTTTATCAACAAAATTCAGCACATCAACCCACAACTATTTCAATTTGTAAGTTTCGACGCCATATCCTTGTTTACATCAGTACCCGTTCCCCTTGCTCTCTCTCTATTACAAAG
>JABUQX010014466.1:17500-32500 GCA_015478945.1 Trachelipus rathkii
ATATATATGTTTATATATATATATAAATTATATATTATATAGATATATATTATATATATATATTATAGTAGTATATATATATATATATATATATACTATAATATATAATATAAATATATATAAATATATAATATATATATAAATATATATATATAGATTATATATATAATATATATAAACCTATAATATATAAATATATATATATATATATATGAATATATATAGTATATATAATATATATATATATATATATAATATTATATATTATATATATATATATATATATATATAATATAAATTATATATTATATATATATATATATATATATATAAATATTATATATATATATATATATATTATTTTTTAAATAAATTTTTATTATAATAATTAATTTTTAATATTAATATATATATATATATATATATAATATATATATACTCTTTTCCATAGTGGTTATTTAAAAACTTATTGAATTGGAAGCATCAATATTTCGATACTGCACACGAGATTTTTCCTCTTCATTCTTGGAGCCAAATTATTCCCCATTTTCCATTTATTTTCCATTTATATTTTCCGTGCTTTATCACATACTGATTATTTTTTTCCTTCCTCCTCCGAGATATACCAACGTATTAGAAGCTTCTGCCTGATTTAACAATTTAAGACTTTATTTACGTTCTGGATTATGCAGAACGTCGCATTACTAAAAATTGTCAGATAAGTAAAGAATACAGAAGTTTTTAATATTAAAGTACAAAACTGTCAGTTAACAAATTTTAACATATTAGGCAGTGCATATTATATATACGATTATATATATATATATATAATAATATTATATATATATATATTAATATATATATATTATATATATTCATAATATATATAATAATATATATATATATATATGCGTGTATGTGTGCAGTTTGTGTTTGCGTGTGTGTGCGTGCTCGTGTGCGTTTAAGTGTGCAAGTAAAAAGTGTATAAATTTAAAATATATATATATATATATAATATATTATATATATATATATAATTATAATATATATATATATATATATATAATATACATATATATATTATATATATTATATATTATATATATATATATATATACTATATATATATATTATATAACATATATAATATATATATATAATATACAGGTAACCATAACTCACGATAAGAGACCTTTTAAAGGAGAGGGAAGAATAATAAAATTAAAAAAAAAATGAAAATGGGAAACCCCACAACATTCCAAGTCCAACGCAAATCCCTGAGGTGACCGCAAACGGATAATTTGAAGAAAGGGAGATCACGTACAGCAGGAAAAACAGATGATGGTAGAGAATTCCATAGAAGAGAGCTGACTACAAAGAAGGAGATACCACAACGAACAAGCCTGGAGTTCCCAATATTCACACAGAAGTCATAAGAAAGCAGGGCACCCCTTGTGCTGCGAAGGTGACGCAATGGCAACAGAACACAAAAGGTTAGCTCTCTCTTCTATCATTTGCCGTTGTAGTAACTATAGTAAAGAGATAGAGCACCTACGTTACGTCGCAGAGATATATGGTCAAGGTAGTTAGAAAGTAAGGGACAATTTATTAATCTTTGAGCTTTAAACTCAACACTATCCAAAAGAAGGTTGGAACTTTAGTCCCCAAAATGTGGGAACAGTACTCCATTCAAGAACGGATAGGTCCCTTAAATAATTGGAGTAACTGTTCGAAAGAAAACATTTCTCGCAACCTGATAAGAACTCCCAGCTTCTTCGAGACTACTTTAGCAACCGTTGTGATGTGAGGTTTCCAAAAGAGTTTATTTTTTATGCTCAGACCAAGAATGTATATGTTGTCCACAGGTTAGAAGGGAGAGCGGTCGACGTCGAAAAAGATAGGAAAGTTTGGATTTTTGTTTGATAGGGAGATGTGAAGAAGTTGAGTTTTTAAAGCGTTGAAATTCACAAGGTTGAGGAGACCCAACCAGGAAACTCCGTCCAGATCGTCAAGAATAGAATCGGTAAACTGAAGTCGAGAAGAAGATAGCAAAATTGGGAGCAAATTTGAAATGAGTGAAAGAATGGAGAGTTGAGTCATCGGCAAAAGAATGACCAGAGGTAGATGAGAAGCTAGGAAGATTGTAAATGAAAAGTAAGAATAAAGTTGTAGATAAAGCAGAAACTTGCGGGACACCACAGTTAATAGGAAAGGAAGAAAAGGTCATTCCATCAGGAAATGCCGATATGGAACAATCTGAAAACTAGGAAAATGTGAGCAAAGAGAGGAGGAGACCTAAAGAAGGAAGAGGACAGTGACGCATGCCATACCTGGTCAAAGACTTTAGATAGGTGAACTATCACTACACATGACTCTCCATATCCTTTAAGGGTAGAAGACCATAAATCAGGCAATGAGATTGAAAAGAATGTCACCAATTGATCTCGAACGGTAAAAGCCATACTGGTGATCTGAATGGAGGGAATGAGATTCCAGATGATCTTGGAAAATGAGAGTTGAGGAAAGTTTCAAAGATTTGGACAGAATACAGGTGAGAGCTATAAGGCGATGGTTTAAAGGATCAGAGCGGCTACCCTACTTCGGGATCGGCTGAACATATATACGAGATTCCGGCATTGAAGGAAAGTTTTAGAATTAAGGCATAGAGAATAGAAACGAATAAGGACAGGCCCCAGCTCGAAAGCACAGTCCCTGAGAACATCAGGAGGAATGCCGTCTGTATCTGTAGGAAATCCAAGGTCAGCGCCCTTCCTTTTGGTAAAAGAACACTTAGTTTGATGAATAATATCCCTGCAACGATTCCATGTTGAGCAAAAATTAGCAAGAATGATAGGATAAGGAGGTTTTCATTTTGATGGTTGATATCTCTATCAGAAGAACTAAAAAAACAGGTGCCAACGAGCATGGGTAGGGGAAAAAGATTTAGTGGAAGATGAAATAAATCTGCTCATTTCTTCAGAGATTACGTATAACAACAGTTACCCAAAAGCGACGTCCTTCGAGTCAATGAGGTTCCTTTAAAGTGTGAATGGAAAGAAGCGACTGTGACCCCCAACCAGTTAAGTTGCCAGAAAGTAAGTTTAGGGCATGCTGGAACTGCTGGAGAGAAAGGTAATAATAATTAGAGCTACAGGTGTAGTCAGAATTACCGATAGGATGAAAATTGTGTATTTTTAGTAGAGGAAGTGGTGAAGTGTTCAAGAAATTGGTTAGGACGATCTGGAATGTGTGGTTAGATTATCAACTGTTCCAGATCCGTTGAGAATACTGGATGTCATGACCTCCTTCCCACCTGTATCAGTATGAGAAGCCCAGCCTCAATTGGTGTAGGTTGAATCCCTCTCAAGTAATGTAGCTCAGTCTCGCGAGGTAGTAATATATTTAAAAAGAGCCGGGAAATCTGTTCTATTAGGAGATAGTAGCAGAAACACAAGATAATTGTAGTAGTTGTAGGAATATATATATATATATATATATATATATATATATATATATATATATATATATATATATATATATATATATATATATATATATATATATATATATATATATATATATATATATATATATATATATATATATATATATATATATATAGTTGTCAACGCCACTCACGGGCAAATCCCAATTCAAGGAGGGGGTGTTGAACACCTCAAAAATTCATCAAACGCAAATTACGCAGATGAGCACAGACGCAGGCTTTAAAGTGAGTGAGATTAAATTGAGTGGGAAACACAGGAGATGGAAGAGAATTATACAGAACAGAGGTGGCAGGAAAGAAGGAAGAACCGAAGTGAACTAGCCTGGAGTTACTAATATCAACACAAAACTCATGTACCGGCTCAGCAATCCTTGTGCTACGAGGGCGTCGTAAAGGTGGTGGTACGCGAGTGGAAAGTTCCCTCAAGCACTTGACGCTACGGTACCTAAGGAAGAGATAACATGCTGCAAAGATAGAGGGTCAAGTGAACTAGAAATCGGAGGACAGTTTATAATCCTTTTGGCCTTTGACACGACCCTATCCAAAAGCCGGGTGAAACCAAAGGCCCCAGAGATAAGAGCAGTACTCCATACAAGGACTCTTGTATAGCTGGAGTAACTGAGAAGAAGAAAAAAGTCTCGCAATCTAAACAGAACTCCAGGTTTCTTTGGGGACGCCCTAGCAACTTTTGTGATGTGACGTTTCCAGTACATTTTATTTATTTATGTTAAGACCAAAGATGTTTATATTGTCAACAGGAGAGACGAGAGAACCGTCGAAAGATATAGGAAAGTTAAAAGGTGTCTTAGAGAGGGAGATTTGTGGGAGTTGAATTTTTAAAAAAATGAATTTCTAAAGCTTGAGACGACCACACCCGGAAATTCTATCCAGATCAGCGAGATAGAATCAAGGAAATGACATTAAGACAGAGGCAATTCTAGAGAAGTAAAAGGAGTAGAATAAATGTGTTGAAGAATGAAGGGTCGAGTCATCGGCATATGAGTGGATAGAGTTAGATGTACAGGTGAGAAGATCATTAATGAAAAGCAGAAATAAAGTAGGAGATAAGAAAGAACCCTTAGGAACACCACTATTGACAGAAAAAGAAGCCGATATTGAGCGATTTGAAAGAAAGCTAGACATAAGTAAGCAAAGAGAAGGAGAACCAGAAGAGGAGCTTGGAGAGCAGTGACAGCATGCCATACCCTGTCAAATGCTTTGGATATGTCAAGCGCCACAACGCAAGTGTCTCCTCGTAGTTCCTAAGGGCGGAAAACTATATAAAATCTGTTAAATATAGGAAAGTATCGCCCAGTAGACCTCGAACATAAGCGTGCTGGAGATCGTAAAGAGGGATGATTCCAGATGGTCTGAGAAATTAGAGTTGAAGAGTTTCAAAGATCTTAGATAGAATACAAGTTAGAGCTATAGGGCGATAGTTAGAAGGATCAGATCACTTTCTTTCTTGGGAATAGGTTGGACATATGCGCGTTTCCAACCTGAGGAAAGTGCAAGTTATTGAGGCATAGAGAATACAATTGAACGAGGGCGGGGTCAGCAAAGTACACTCCCTCAAAACTCAGGGAGGAATACCATCGAAGGCCCACCACCTTCTAACGTTCATAGATTTCAAGAAGCCCAAACACCCGATCAAATGTAATCAAAGGCATAGGACACCTGAGAGAAGAAGGAGGAGGAATGCCAGAATCGTCCGTTGAGTTAGAGGAAAATAGGAGGCCTTTTCAGTTGGAGTATTAGCAACAGAACCATCAGAGCAAATAAGAGGAGGAAAGAATGATTTACAGAAGTTGTTAGAGATGTTTTTGGCAAGAAGCCAGAAAGATTTGTCAGTAGGAGAACCAAAGAGGTCAGTGCACTTTCGTTTAATCAACTTTAATGAAAGTCCGCTTTGCTCGTCGAATAGTATCACTGCAATGATTTCTAGCTGAATGAAAATTAGCGAGAGTGATAGGATAGTGAGAATTTTTCCACACCCGATACGCACTGTCTCTAGCCTGAATGGCAAGAAAAGAAGCACGATCGGACTATGGATTTTGAGGAGAAAAAGATTTAGTCGAAGATGGAATGAACCTGCTCATCCCATCAATGATTATAGCTCCCACTTAATCGGCAGAACGGCAGAAGCTGAAGCGTCATCAGAGTCAAAGCAGTCACTCCAAATTATAGTTAGTGTAGAAGCAACGCAATGCCCCCAGTCGTCCCGATCAAAGTGCCAGAAAAAACTCATAGGGCAGGATGGAACTGTTAAGAGAAAGTATTAAAATTGAGAGATATAAGGTTGTGGTCAGATTTACCGATAGGAGCGAAGGTGGTGTATTTACAGATAGAAGGACTAGTGGTGAAACATAGGTCAGGTGTGTTCAAGAATTGATTGGGACGATCCGGAATGTGTGTAGGTTCCTTAATTAGTTGTTCCAGATCATTGAGAATACTGAATGATTTGGCTTCCTCCCCACCTAAATCTTAAACCATAAAATATCAAAGTAAGGAAACTCAAGATTTTAGATATGTGTTAAGGGAGTGTTAATGTTTATATAGGCACATACTCCACCTTTGTGGCGGTAATTGTGAAAAAATCATGTAGTTACAGATGTTAAGTTTATTAGAGAAGGAATCCCTGGATAGTTGTGTCTCAAACAGAAGTTAGAGGTTAGGATGAGAGTTAGAAAAGTGATACTCCACAGTTTCGAAGTTGTTGCCTAGGTAAATTCAGTAGCGAGCCATCGTCCTCGCCTGCCCACACCCCTCGTCCACACTTTCTTGTCATTCGCACAACCATGCGCAAACACACACACACACACAACACACACATACACACACACTCGCAAAAAAAGAAAAATGCTATAGACCCCTATTAAAACCTCAAAAATTAAATTTATGATCATTTGTGTTTATAAAATGAAAAGCAGAGGCTGAATCAGTATGTACGATAAATATGAAAAATATATATAAATTCTAGAAAGTTAAAAACACACGTACTTACACACCTGCACAAATTATACATATATATATATATATATATATATATATATATATATATATATATATATATATATATATATATATATATATATATATATATATATATATATATATATATATATATATAAATTTATGAATATTTTTATGATAAAGATGTTATGTGCTTGAATGTAACATTTTCACTGTTGTGAGATAATAAAAATTTATTATTATTTATCTTTCAGTTCAAATTTTACGAGAATGAGAAAAAAGAAGAATTTCGTGTTTATGATCTTTCTGTGTTTTAGGCTTCTGTTCTTTCTATTCGTTCATTTGCCGTTCTTCACTTCCTTTCATTCATTCTTGCTGTTTGCTATCCCCTTCTTTTCATTTCTTTTCTTTTTTTTCATTTTTTTATAATATTACTTTTATTATTAATTATGTATGATGGTGATGATATATATATATATATATATATATATATATATATATATATATATATATATATATATATATATATATATATATATATATATATATATATATATATATTATATATATTTATATTTATATATATATAATATATATATATATATATATATATTTATATATATATATATAACAATATATTTATATATATATATATATATATATATATATATATTCTATATATATATATATATATATATATATATATATATATATATATATATATATATATATATATATATATATATATATATATATGTTGATATATATATATATATATATATATATATATATATATATATATATATATATTAGTGATGGACATGACATCCGCATCCACATCCGCATTTGCGGAACATCCGCACCTAAATTGACATCCGCATCCGCATCCTCACTTAACGGCACATCCGCATCCGCATCCTCTTTTGAAAAATGAGGATGTTGCGGATGTTTTCTGCATTTGATTAATGCATATAAGTAATAACTATTTAAATCATAAAGGAGTTTATGGGAATAATTATAATTTTTTTTTTTATTTTTGTATATCTATATACTATATATATATATATATATATATATATATATATATATATATATATATATATATATATATATATATATATATATATATATATATATATATATACTATATATATATATATATATATATATATATATATATATATGTAAATCGTTGCAGGGATACTCTTCGACGAGCAAAGCGGGCTTTCATCAAACGAAAGTGCGCTAACCTTCTTGGTTCTCCTACTGACAATCTTTCTGGCCTCTTGCCAAAAACATCTCTAACAACTACTGTAAATCTGCCTTTCCTCCTCTTATTGATCTCAGTAAACATTTAACTCTCCAACTGAAAAAGGCAATCTCTTCGGCCTCCAATTTTCCTCTAACTCAACTCTGAACGATTCTGTTCCTACTAATTCTCTTCTCAGGTGTCCTATGTCTTTGCCTGAGATTACACTTGATCAGGTGCATAGGCTTCTGAGATCTATGGGCGTTAGGAAGGCCGTTGGTTCAGATTAGCATTCCTCCCGAGTTTGGGGAATGTACGTGCTGACCCGCCCACTCGTTCAACTATCTTCTCTGTGTCTCAATACTGGCACTTTCCCCCCAGTGTTGGAAGCACGCACATGTCCAACCTATTCCGAAAAAAAGAGCGCTCTGATCCTTCTAACTATCGCCCTATAGCTAGCTCTCACTTGTATTCTATCTAAGATCTTTGAAACCCTTCTTTCTCACTTCTTATACCATCTGGAATCTCATTCTCTTCTTTCCGATCCCCACATTACGGCTTTCGGCGTTCAAGGTCTACTGGAGATATACTTACTTTCCTATTTAACCGATTTATGGTTTCCGTTCTTAGGAACTACTGGGAGACTTGCGTGGTGGCGCTTGATATATCCAAAACATTGACCTGGTATGGCACGTGTCACTGCTCTCCAAACTCCCATTCTTTGGGTTTCCTCTACTTCTACTGCTTAATTTGTCTAGCTTTCTTTCAGAGTCGCTCAATATTGGCTGTAGTTGATGGAGCGACTTCTTCTTTTGTCAATATTAGTGTTCCTCAGGGTTCGGTCTTTCTGACTTTATTCTTACTTTCATTAATGATCTCCTGCACATCTAACTCTATCCACTCATATGCCGATGTCTCGACCCTTCATCTCTAACTCATTTCAATTCTGCTCTTCTTTTACTTCTAGTTACCTCTCGTCTTAACCTTTCGATTCTATTCTCGCTGATCTGGATAGAATTTCCGATTATGGTCGTCTCAACCTTGAAATTCAATTCTTTATAAACTCAACTTCTACAAATCTCCCTCTCAACCCTTCTAACTTTCCTATATCTTTCGAGGGTTTCGTGTCTCCTGTTGACAATATAATCCTTCGCCTTAACATAAACAAAATATGTCTTGGAAACCTCCATCCCTGGCAGTTTAGGGCGGCCTCATAGAAACTGGGGTTCTGTTTAGACTGCGAGACTTTTTTCTCTTCTCAAGTTGCTACAACTATACAAAAATTCATCCGCCCTTGTATGATGCTAATCCTCATATCTGGGAGGCTCTGGTTTCACCCGGCTTTGGATAGGGTCAAAGGGCCCAAACTGTTCTGTACTTTCCAGTTCATTTGACCCTCTATCTTGCGGCGCGATTTTGGTACTTTATCTCTTTTCTATAGGTACCGCGGCGACGGTGTTCGAAGGAACTTACCTCACGTACCACCAACTTTAGACGCCCTCATGCTTTAAAGGGTGCTATGTCTGTACTGAAGTTTTGTGTAGATAGGTAACTCAGGCTAGTTCTCTGCGGTCTTCCTTCTTTCCTGCCACCTCTGTTTTGTGGAATTCTCTTCTGTGTTACCTGCTGAATTTAATCTCCCTCACTTCAGCACCGCGTCTGTGCTCATCAGCGTAATTTGCGCTGGCGGATGAAATTTGCGTGCAACACCCCTCCCTGAATAGGGCTCTGCCCGTGGTTGGTGGTGATATATATATATATATTGCTATATATATATATATATACATATATATATATATCTATATATATATATATATATATATATATATATATATATATAAAATTTTAATTCAAACTTCAAAGAGTAAACATCCACCATCCATGCATCCCGCATCCTCATACTTCAAGATCCACATCCGCATCTTCATCCTCTTTAAGATCCGCATCCGCATCCGCAAACAGTCAAATTTTGACATCCGGTCCATCACTAATATATATATATATATATATATATATATATATATATATATATATATATATATATATATATATATATATATATATATATATATATATATATATATATATATATATATATATATATATATATATAAACTCCTCCATAAACTCACATCCAGTGTCACACACACAAAGAATGAATTATCTTCTCACATTAGCACAAACACAACCTAATCCACAAAATATTAAACTCCAACATCCAAACAAATCTTAAAAAATGGATATCTAACTTCCTATCAGGAAGAACAGCACAAACTCAAATCAACACCATCAAATAACGAACTGTAAACATCAACAATGGAGTACCTCAATTAGCAATCCTGCCCACAACGCTTTTCAACCTATTCACTGTCGATCTCTCACAACCACAAACAGACCACATCAATATTACAACCTACGCAGACGACATCGCCATTGCCACTACACATCTGAACCTAAACACTGCAACAAATCTGACACAACAATACATCAACTTAATCTAAACATGGTTAACCGACAACAGAATGTCCGCCTCACCAAACAGATTATCAATCACTCTAATCACCACAGACAGACAACTCGGAACTTCACACCCCAAAATCCACCTAAATAACATGGTAATCCCACTAAACAAAACTCCTAAAATCTTAGGCATCACACTCGACACTCATCTAAACTTTACAAAACACACAGAATACATTACTTCAACAGCAAACAAAAAACAAAATATATTAAGGATCATAGCCAATTCTGAAATCACAAGCTACAAACAAATAGCCACCACAATCTATAAGCAATTTATCCGTCCGACTCTAAATTACGCCTCTTCCACATGCCACCCGCTCCTAACCAAATATAATAAGGAAAAATTACAAGTTACACAAAACAAGGCACTCAGAATAATAACAGGATTCCCCTTTACAACTCCCACACAACATCTACAAAAAGAAACGAAAATCCTACCTATAGACAAATACTTTGAAATAATAATCACTCAATTCTTTGCCAAAACAATATCACCCTAGCACCCATGTCACGCAGCACTCTCTAATCCTATCACACAAACTGAAACAACTCCTTCCTCTCCAGCACTACTCTATAAACAATCTAAGCAAATTCCCACCTACTCAAAACTCAAAAATAACAAATCACACACCAAACATATCCACACCCTCCTAACTGAAAACTACCTAAGAAACAGACCAACTAACAACGTACTAAAATAACATCCACCCGAAATAGCTCCAGAATTAAACTCTCCATATCCATGCAAACATATTTGGCCAAACTAAGATGCGGCCACTACCCAAATCTACAGTACTTCAAACACAGATTCAAATTAAACCAGGCCATTTCAAAAACTTGTCCAAATTGTAACCTGGCCCCGGAAACAGTGTCTCACTTCCTTCTGACCTTTCGTTCTAACTCTCAACCCAAAGCAGATCCATCTAAAACATCTCAGCCCTGGTAGATCTATGGAGGAGACCGGCCGAGGTGGCGGGGTACTTTAAAGCAGTGTGGCGGCCCTGAAGACAGGATGGCCAGGGGATGAGAAGATATATATATATATATATATATATATATATATATATATATATATATATATATATATATATATATAATAATATAATATATATATTCTTTCTTTCTTTATTTATTTATAGATATATATATATATATATATATATATATACATATATATTTATATATATATATATATATATATATATATATATATATATATATATATATATATATATATATATATATATATATATATATATATTAAAAATTTTTTGTAAATAAATATATATTTTGATTGAGATATATAACCAACTAATATATATATATATGTATATATATATATATATATATATATATATATATATATATATATATATATATACATATATTTATATATATATATATATATATATATATATATATATATATATATATATATATATATATATATATATATATAACTACCTACCCAAGTGTAATAATCTTACATAGGTAGGACAATAAACCCTTGGCTGGACTAAATTTAATCTTACTTAATGATACATTATGGTTTATTAATAATTAAAACATTAAAATTTTTCACTAAAGTTAGCTTTCGTTCGAGAATAGCTCGAACCTCCTTCAGACAGTGAAAATAAGGAACTGAATTTTTATTAAGCAAAATATAATTACAATAAATATTATGGTTGGTTGTTGTTTTCTTTCTTGAAATCCTTTAAGCAATGTGAGTCTAATAAAATTGAGTTCTGGATACTATCTATTTTAAATTGGCCCGGCACTTTGTTGTAGTTTTTTAAATTGTATATATATATTGATTCTAATAGTTTCCTTTTCGCGGTATGGTTGCAATGTTTGAGGGTGGAGGTATCCGTAATGTTGATTCCATGTTGTTTTAATCTTCTATGTGTGGTAAGGGCGGAGTTAAGGGTATCATCATTTAGATCATATTGGTGCTGTTTTATTCTTCTTGTTAGATCAGTTGTCTCTCCGATATATACTGCAGAACAGTCATGGCATGGTATTTTATAAACACATTGAGAGTCTTGATAATTAATTTTAGGGGGTTTAAATATTCTTTTTAAAGGAATAGTGTTATTTTTAGTAAAACATATATTTTTTGGAAGGTGTTTTTTTGCATTGTGGTTAATATTGTAAGGTATCGGCAGATAAGTGGTATTGTTATTTGAAAGAGGAGGGTTACTATTATAAAATTTCTTTCTTGCTTTTTTATAGGCTAAATTAATGTGATATTGAGGATATTTAAGTTTGGAAAAAGTTAAGTAGAGAAATTTAGTTTCAGAGTGGAGTTTAGAGGGGGAGCAAAGTCGAAAGGCTCTAAGGTAGTGAGAGGTTAAGGTGGCTAGTTTTGTATTATAAGAGTGTGTGGAAAACCAATGTATGTATGATAAAGAGAAAGTTGGTTTCCTATATACAGAATAAGAGAGATGTGTTGAGTCTTGCCAAGAAACTAGGGTGTCTAAGAAAGGAATAGAAGAGTTATGTGAAAGTTCATATGTGAAGGATATGGAAGGGTGTATGTTGTTTATGTAAATGAGAATGTTATTAATATTAGTGTTTAGTGGGGTTGCGCAGAATATGTCATCGACATAGCGAAGCCATGTCGAATTTAGGAGGAGGGGGTGGGAGATTATGAAATAATGTTCAATGAGCTCCATAAAGATATTGCTAAGTGTGGGAGATAAAGGGGAGCCCATTGAAAGACCTGAAGTTTGTTTGAAAAAAGAGTTGTTGAAAGTGAAGAAACTATGATCAAGAGTAAGGAGAATTAGTTTTTTTATGAGAGAGAAAGGATGGTTTAATGAGATATTGTTTTCTGTTAGATATTTTTCTAGTAAGTTAAGTGTGAAAGGAACAGGGACAGATGTAAAGAGGGAAGTAACATCAAAGCTTAGAAATTGGTGTGTGGTAGGGTTAAGTGTTTGTGTACGTTGTATGAAATCATGAGTGTTAGAAAGATGAGAGGTGGAAATAGTGCCTATTAGAGGTGTAAGTTGGGAGGATAACCAGGAGGAGAGTTTGTAAGTTACACAGTTTGTATTAGAAATGATAGGTCGTAAAGGGTGGTTTGGTTTGTGTATTTTGGGAAGTCCATAAAAATATGCTAATTTAGTCATGTAAGATTTATTAACATTATGGATATCAGGTGTTTGTGAGCAAATGAGTTTGAGATTTTTATTGAAATTATTTTGGGAATTTGTAAGGGGATTATTATTAAGTTTAATGTATGTATTAGCATCGGAGAGAATATTATTACATTTATTTATATAATCCATGTGGTCAATTATTACAATTTGATTACCTTTGTCGCTTCTAGTGACGATAATATTATTGTTCTTCTTCAAGTTTGATAAAGCATTATAGAATTTAATTGGTAATTTATTTTGTTTATCATTAGTAACTAATATATTTCCAAAAAAATATATGTTTTACTAAAAATAACACTATTCCTTTAAAAAGAATATTTAAACCCCCTAAAATTAATTATCAAGACTCTCAATGTGTTTATAAAATACCATGCCATGACTGTTCTGCAGTATATATCGGAGAGACAACTGATCTAACAAGAAGAATAAAACAGCACCAATATGATCTAAATGATGATACCCTTAACTCCGCCCTTACCACACATAGAAGATTAAAACAACATGGAATCAACATTACGGATACCTCCACCCTCAAACATTGCAACCATACCGCGAAAAGGAAACTATTAGAATCAATATATATATACAATTTAAAAAACTACAACAAAGTGCCGGGCCAATTTAAAATAGATAGTATCCAGAACTCAGTTTTATTAGACTCACATTGCTTAAAGGATTTCAAGAAAGAAAACAACAACCAACCATAATATTTATTGTAATTATATTTTGCTTAATAAAAATTCAGTTCCTTATTTTCACTGTCTGAAGGAGGTTCGAGCTATTCTCGAACGAAAGCTAACTTTAGTGAAAAATTTTAATGTTTTAATTATTAATAAACCATAATGTATCATTAAGTAAGATTAAATTTAGTCCAGCCAAGGGTTTATTGTCCTACATATGTAAGATTGTGTTCAAAAAATATATAATATATATATATATATATATATATATATATATATATATATATATATATATATATATATATATATATATATATATATATATATATATATATTTTCACTGCTACTATATATATATATATATATATATATGTATATATATTTATATATATATATATATATATATATATATATATATATATATATATATATATATATATATATATATATATATATATATATATATATATATATATATATATATATATATATATATATATATATATATATATCTTTACAGTTGTCACCACCTCTGGGCAGCCCTATTCAAGGAGAGATTGGTACATATCATTACACAATAACACAATTACAGATGTGGAGAGCACAGACGCAGGCTTTGAAGTTCAGGAGATTAAATTCAGCAGGAAACACAGAAGATGGAAGAAGATTCCACAAGAAAAGAAGTGGCTGGAAGAAGGAAGCTTCCACCCAGCTTGAACAAGCCTGGGTTGCCAATATCCACAAAACTCATGCTGGGCAGCACCTTGTGCTTTACGGAACGTCGTAAAGGTGGAGGAACGCGACAGGATTCCCTCAGGCACCTGCCGCTGCCGCACCCTATGAAAGATAGCACTAACTTCGCCGCAAAGATAGAGGTCAAGTGAGTGGAAGAGTAGAACAGTTTAT
>JABUQX010014466.1:37500-45000 GCA_015478945.1 Trachelipus rathkii
TCGCTTCCGTCTCTTTCATTCTTTTGGTTTCTTACCTCCATTTACTTCTCTTCTCTTTTCATTTTTTATGTTATCTATTTAAATATTCCAGATAATATTTAGTAGTATTAATGGGCAGGTCGGGGGATCCCCTCGAGCCATAAGAAATCCATGGGTGAGTTTGGTATAAACTAGGAACATTCTAGCCAGGACTACCTCCAGGAATGTCTCCTTCTAGTAGATAAGTGGTTCCCAACCTTAAAATAACCATGGACCACTAAGTCTTAAATTATCTTTTTGCGGACCACACTTCCAAAACAATATTTTATATATATATATATATATATATATATATATATATATATATATATATATATATATTTATCTAACTTTTAGATATCTGTACCTTTATATATATATATATATATATATATATATATATATACCTATATATCTTACTTGAATAATTAATGTGATATTGTGCTTGCATTTCTCGTACCAACTTTGAAATTCTTAGGTTGATATCTTTGCTCGATGCTAGATGTATGTTGTCGCTTGCATCAAGCCTGTTTCTTGGTTTGTTTTTTATCCGTAGCAGAGCATGGAATCCTTGTTCACATTAAAATGTTGCTGAAAAATGTACAAGGTACCGCAAGGCTCTTCATCAAATGTTTAAATAGGAGATTGCTTTCTTGCACCACAACTCCTCGATATTAATATCTAATTCAAATGAATCTTTGAAGTTACTATCGCTTTGAAGTTCGACGGTTTCTTCTTGGATTTCATCAGGGAGGTCTTTAGGACCAGGGATGGCAATTTTGGTGATTTTTTTTATTTTTTTTTAAAAAAATCAATTTGTGATTTTTTTTTTTTTTTTTTTTTTTTTATTTTTTTTATGTTCTTTTGATTTACAATTTGTAACCTGCTACTTTTTTGTGTGTAGTTCCAAATCTAAAATCACAAATATTTTTTTTAAAAAAATCAAAAAAATCACCAAAATTGCCATCCCTGTTTAGGACTGACACCGAAAGGATTACGTATTAGTTTTTTAATTACTTCTGTTTCATTTTTGTCATATTCGGGAAAATGGCGAATGAATTCTTGTTTCAAAATTTGAAGGTGATGCAATACATTGCGTTAAACCTCTGATGTAATGCTAGAATATGTTTGGTTATCAACAAAGAATTTCAGAGATGGAAAGTTCAAACAATTCTTTGCTTGAATTTTGTCAGCCCACAGATATATTTTGAGAGGAAACCAACGCAGTTTGAATTCAAACACTAATATGTTTGCAATGCTTTCCAGTTTCTCAATTCCAGAACCTTTAAACTGCAAAATTAGATTGTTTAAATGGGTGAATATATCCACGAAATGGGCAAGATGCATTTCTAATTTTTTTTTCACAAAACTGTTCCACGAAAGCGGTCATTTCTGATTCTACTAAAAATATTTTCAGTTCTTCTCTTAACTCGGAAAAGCGACTCAACATATTTCCTTTCAAAAGCAAAAGAACCTCAGTGTGAAAAAGTAGCATTTTGTGCTCTGCGTCCAAGTCAGCGCACAACTTTTTGAAAAGGCCTGTATTTAAGGCACTATTTTTAACGGTGTTTACAAACTTTATAGCCACATTAATTGTAATGGTTAGATCTTCTGGCAACGTTTTAGCCGCCAGTGCTGGCGATAGATGATGCAGTGAGTTGTCAGTATGGAAGGATTCTTCTCTTGTACCAAATTTGCCAAAGTAAAGAACACAGGAATTAATAAGTAATCATTTTCTAATTTCAATAATGAAAAAATTTCCTTTCTTCACTTGTTAAGCATCATGGACAAGTTTAGAGCATCTCACGGACCAGCGCTGCTTCGCTGACCACCGGTTGGGAAATACTGTAGTAGATGTTGATCACCGTCTATTGATGGATTTGACGTTCCGTAGTTGGGCGCTACGAGCATCCTCTCCACAACATGTTTGCCAGCTATAGAGGAAACTCCAACTTATACTGATAGAAAATCTTAAACAGGGAAATGGCCCAGGCGTACAGCAGGAGGAAGGTATTGGGCACTCGACACCCTGTGCGTTGCCACTTGCTTGGCCTTCCCATTGGCTTTTTCATTTCCAAGAACACCCACATGGGAGATAACCTAGCAGAACTCGATCCTGTGTTTCGTCACAGGAAACATGCAGTGGGACCTTTGAATGGTGGCAGAGACAGAATTGTTTCGAGTTGATCGGTCAAGCAACGCTTGAAGAGCGCTTCTGGAATCGGAAAAGATAGTATAGATACCAAGAAGGGTGGTACTAAATTCTATACTATGGACACTAGCTCTCACTTCACTGAAAAAAAAAACAGAAGAATACTGTGGAAAGGTGTGGGATACAGTGATGTCCGGAAACAGAACCTCACCCCTCTCACCCCCTTTGGAACCATCGATGCAAACTTCTATAATAACACTATGGTCATCAACAAGATACAGATGGAATCCCTCAACTGTACCGGATGTGCCTCCACCTTTGGTAAAGATTGGATCGCGTTGCAAACAACAGGAGGCGTAAAAACCCACTTTGAAGAGGTAGAGTGTAAATCAAAGTGCAGAGACAGAGGTATTACTCCTGCTTCCACCTCCAGGCTTTCCCTCGTAGAGAAACGAAATGCTCCCGTGGCTATTCTCAGACCTTCGGTCTTAATTGGGTCAAGAAGACGGAGGTAAGACCAGATGGTCTGCCCATATATGGCACAACCACAGTCTAGTTTGGCCCGTACCAGCATGATGTAAAGTGGAGCATATTGCTCTGTCAGCACCCCAAGTCTTAAAAGTGAGTTGCCGCAAGAAGAGTTTGAATGAACGTCGGTCACTAGCTTTGAGGTGAGTAATGTGAGGGATATACGTGAGGTGCTCATCGAGAAGACTCAATAACCTCACCTTTGGCTCCTCACGGATGGGGGAGCCATAGAAACATAATATATGAAGGGACTGTATTTGGCCACTAAGACGGGGATTTATCCTAAAAGCACGGCTTTAGTTCTTGACGTGAAAAATGCAAAGCCACGTGCAGAACACCAGGAGGAAACCTTATCGATGGGTAGCTGAGGCTGACGCACCACACAAGGAAGTTTTGCTCCACTGATACACAGGGCAAGATCGCCAACGCAGATGGAGCAGCGTAATGAAGTCGTGATGGAATTGACTACTTCATTGATATCTATTGCGAAAAGCAAAATTCTCAGTACACTACCCTGAGGCACCCGTTCGTTCATGACAAAACGTCTCGATAGTGCGGTTCCACAAGGGACTTGTAACGAACGATCCCACTTGAATAATTGAAGGAAGAGGAGAAGTTATCCAATGTGGCCCAAGGAATGAAGACTTAGCAAAACCACCAACCTACACGAGCTATCATACGAATTTTCGAGGTAAAAGAAAACCGCTAAGGTCATTTTGTTGGAAGCAAATGCCTCACAAATGTCTTGATCTAACCTATGGAGAGGATCCTGGGTAGAGCGATGGTGACGAAAACCAAATTGATAGTCAGAAAATCTACAGAGTTGCTGGAACGTGGGAATAAGACTGGAAGCCACAAAACTCTCCATGAGCTCGCATGTGTTGCAGGTCGATGAAATAGGGCGGTGGTTATCGTAAGAAGTTGGATGCTTCCCAGGTTTGAGAATAGGGACAACATATGTAGTAAACCAGAAAGGAGGAAAGACCCCTTCCGCCCTTATCCTATTATATAAGCTGAGAAGAAATGCAGTGGTAGAAGGATGAGCATGCCATAGTATCTGGAAGGAAATGCCGTTAGGGCCAGGCGCTCTACTCAAGCATAGTTTTAGGGCGTCTTGGAACTCTGCCCTGGTGAATAATCTGTTATATGGAGGGTCTTCTCTAGTTGGAACAGAAAAGTCTGGAGGCTTCACCCGAAGGCGGGCAGAACGAAAATGATCGGGACACCGGGAGCCGCAGGAGTAGGAAGCGAAGTGATAGCTCAACTCGTCTTCTAGGACCCCGGAAGGAGAGATGACATCAGAGGTATGCTGGTCGTAGGCAAGGAGGATTGGTGGGTTTGTATCGAGTTTTCGTGTAGTTTTTTCCACAACCTTATGAACCGATGATACAAGCGTAGAAGAATTATTGGCAGAAACTTAGTTGCGAAAACATTGCTACCTCGTTCCTCATCTAATAAGCCGGGAGCTGGCTGCTGGAGCTTTAAAAAGAATCAAGTTGGAAGGTGTGGGTGTTTGCTTATACAGCCTATATAATTTACGCTTTTCACGATTAGTTCGAACACATTCCTGGTTTTACCAGGTAAATTGTCGATTTTATTGTTCCCAGATGAGCGGGTATATGGTCCGTTACCGCCTGGAGGATTGCTTAATAAAAGTGGGTGAAGACATCCGCCGGAGACGGGAACAGAGTAGTTGTAGGAAAGATGGGAAAGTAAGTGGCCTGATGAAAGGAACACCAGTCCACTATGTCGTAGTGCCAGCCAAAATAAGGTCGTTACTGCGGACTGGGGCGAAGGATGGTATCACGATTGTGTAGTGGTCAATTCTACAGAGGAAAGCCTACCTTACCCACCCAAATCGATCTAAAACCGAGATTGAACACAAGGAGACGTCAACACAGGATGAAGTGTCTGTATCAAAACATTCAAAAGTTGGAAGATCCTTGCTGAGACATCTCAACAAGAAATCCAGCAAAATATCCAATTTCCAGTCGCCATTGATAGACGTAACAGAGTCTTTCCATAAATGATGGCAGATGATAAAGTCACCGAGGACTATCATGTGCGGTGGGAGACTCTTGAAAAGATCGACAAGGAGATTCTTGGTATATTTACAGCTGGAAGCTATGTACAGTAGGCAGAGCGTGCGCCGTGTTTCAAAGTGGATACGAGTCGCTACACCATGTAAAGGAGTGGAGAGTGGCATTTGAATGAATGGGACAGATTCGTGAAACAGAATCGCTATCTCCCTCTGTCGCTGACTACACGATTCAAGAATATAAGGGGGTTCCCTGTACCTTGAAGGTTTAAGAGGTTGTAATTCCTGTAAGCAACCAACCAACGGCTGACGAGCTACAAATAACATCTTTAGTTCTTCTCAATTGATAAAAAATATCCACGACAGTTCCATTGGAGGATATTTATCATAAATGGTAATAGAGGGATTCATTACAATAGCCACAATGTTTTGGAATTTAGCAGTCTTCTCAGAGGAGAAAGTCTTATAGCCTCATGAGCTGCTGGACGACCCACTGATTGGAATGTCAAACCCCGGGGGAAGAGAAAGATTATGCAGCAGGGATGTATAAAGACTACCCTGCTTACGAGAAGTGATTTTGGCTACCACATGAAAGGGCTTTCCGAAGAAGCGTGCCAAGTCACATTACACATTTCGAACATTCTTCCCAGCTTGGGCATCAATGCGAGACTTCTATACAGACTGGGAAGGGTGCTGTGTCCCTCCAAGAGGTGCTTAATCAAAGGCTGGGGAAGATGGAAGAGAAGGACAAGTAGGAATGGTGTCATCAGGAATGGTAGGAGACGCATTAGAAGATAAGTGTGTGGTATCGTATTAAATTTCTCGGCAGCTATCCGCGGCCAAGAAGTACCAGATGGCTCAGGAGGCGGTTTCGAATTCAAAGTGAGTTGAGGGAAAAAGGAGGAGAGGGTAAAAGAAGACTCCTCCCTCCTGTGTCCACCAGTAGGCAATCCACCTTCAGCATACAAGGTAACAGCGCCACATCCTCCCGAGGGAAGACTCAGACCACATGAGGTCTTATCTAATACCTCCTTCGACATCCCCTTGAATGGGACCCCAGTTTTAGCACTTGGAAAATCCTATGGAAGAAGAGTTGTCCGAAGAGTCCATTGAGGCATCCAATTAAGATTCAGAATCACTTGTAGAAAAATAGCGGTCTTATGCTACTAAAGTAATATCAAATCAGAACTGGCAGATGTTGATCCACTATTTCGTGTTTTGTTCACATGGGTTGTCAGAGCGGCGAACTCATTTTGGCATTACAATGACAAGTACCCCAGTACAAACGGGTAACTTTTGTTTTAAGAAGTCCATGGCTATATTGGCAAGCGTGTACGGATGTCTAGTCTGGGCAGATCCACTCTTGGACGGGCGTTCGCAACCGTAAAGAAGGTCTTGTTGTTTTCCCGGAGAAACCGATGCAGGCCTTTTCCGGGAGATAGTTTAGTTGAACTCAGAGGATGCACATAGACGTTTGTCATCTACCTCAGACACTAAATAGGTCGCCAAATCATATATCCCCTTGGGAGCGTCATGGAGTTCTGCAAGGTGAGCAACATAAGAGAGGGTGGTGAGTCGGCGATGAGCAACGAGTGGTAAGGTGGACGATGGTATGGGAGTTGGGAGGACAATTATCCAGAGCAACAGGAATCATCACGCCAAGTGATCCGTTATCCAGCACGGAAATCTGAAAGCGGGAATTCGAAAGTGGAATGAGTTTGGAACACAACAAACTGTAGCGATGGGACATGTTAGAAACAAAAATAGAGGCATTGTTCTTTGCCACATCATACGAAAAAGGAAGATGAGCTAGCTTCTCCTTTGGGCGGCTGGTAGCTTCACGACGGTCATACTTATGAAGGGCGCACTGCTCAAGGATTTCCTTCTCCAAAGGCGAAGAAGGGGCAGCGGACAAAAAATTCAGTGTGGGGACCTATGCAGTTAAGACAAAAAGGAGGATGTTTTCGCAGTTGGAATGGAGAGAACTCCCACATGTCGGACTTATGGTCTAAAGAAGCCAGCAATATTTTTAGGAGTGACCAAATTTATGGCACATGAAACATCTCGGGAAGGACAGGCAGATCCGAACAGTGTGTTTGATAAAACCAAGTTTTACTTTAGTTGTAGGGAAAGAAACATAGAAGGTACGCAAGAGACGAGGGTTCGTCGTTGAGGGTCCTTACGAAGAGGGAAACGATCAAAGTTGGTGATTGGCACGTTGTTTTTCTATAAATAAGTGAGAATGTCATTCGAATTATCTGAACTGAGCTCCGGCGCATATATGGCACCCTTGTCGTGTTACGAACATTGCCAGGTTTAGAAATTACAGGAATCGTCCCCATATGTGTTAGGGAAGTAAGTACTTGGTTTTGGGTTGTAGAGGCTGAATGGAACAGTTCCTTATTACCGTAGCCTGTGGCTTAGTTGTTTGAAGAGCAGCTTCCAAAGCATCACTGTGGATAGGCTGCCTTATAGAAGTCTGTGGACGGGATGATGTCAAATGTAAATAAAAATAAAGCGGGTAAGAAGTAAGAATTGCTACCGCTGCCGGGGGGTCTGAGAAAGCGATCGTTGGAAGTTGCTTATTCTGGAGTTTAGAAATTGGACCCTGCTGACTTAAGGACTCTTGGGTTGCTGACGTAGGTTTTGATTGATTAGGTTATTCTGAGAAGCCATTACAGCTTCAGCTGGTCTATATGGGGTGGTCCTGGAAATATATCCGTAATTTAGGACTATTGGTTAGGGTGTTGGAGTATCAACAATT
>JABUQX010014466.1:47500-55000 GCA_015478945.1 Trachelipus rathkii
TAATCTTACTACTTGCATAATAATCAATACCTGGTTTCATATAATTGAAGAAGAACATTAATAGTAGGTTGTAAGCAGCATCTCATAAAGGGTAGATAGCTAAAAAAAAGATCTCCAAAAATGTATTAGCGCACTTCAGCTATCACCGGAAAAAAAATAAATAATTAAACGTGCTAGGGAAAAGCAGAGACTTTGTTAAGATGTCCAGCCATGAAAAGAGATCCCCCCGATTTAAGACCGCGAGGGGTAGGGGAAAGTCAAGAACTACCACCCCAAAGACATCTGCTAAGACTTCGACCATTTCTCCGGCTTCCCTCAAATCTCCACTTAGGGGAGATTAAAACTCAAATTCGGATGGGGAGGGAAGTCAGGACCTGCATACCCCACTACGAGCAAGGTCAATTACCCCCACCGTTTCTCCCACTTTGGTGGAGGCTCCTCGGACCAGTCTCCCGATCGGTGCTATATCAAAGTTTGATGTACGGAATATAGTGACCTGGTTACACACGACTATAACTGTATTTAAATTGAATGGGGTAGACGATCCGAAAGAGCGCGTAAGAATATTAGCCTCCGTCCTTCCACATGATATAGTAGCGACCATTAGATTCCCATTGGGAGGGGATTGCTTTCAAAAATTAATTGCTGCTATAGAAGAAGCTTATGCTCTCAATCGGCGAAGTCGAGTCCGAGAGATTTTTAAAAAAGGAAGAAAAAAAAGAACTCCCTTCAGTTTACTTTGCGAGAGTTCGAGATGTTATGGGAAGAATAGGATTTGATCTGCTAGCGGAAAACAGTGTCCCTTTCGTTCGTGAATTATTTATTAATGGGCTTGCATCTCGCATCCAGGAAAGTTTAATGACGCTGGTGGACTATAGCAGTCTTGAAAAAATTACAAAAGTAGTAGATAATTAATGCGCTAGAAAAAAATGATGGGCGTTTACGAATCATCTGTGATTTTAGAAAGCTTAACTCTGTTGCTAAAAATGTCGTGTTCGCTATGCCCAATATAAATGATATATTTAGTTCGCTTCATGGGACAAATTTTTTTTAGTAAATTAGATTTGACAAACGCCTACTACCATTTGCCAATTGCCTATTACAATCAGCAATATTTTAGTATTAGTACAATGATCGGCAATTTTAGTTTTATGCAATTACAATTTGAAACCGAATGCCCATGATATTGTTCATATTATTAATTGATACACTAATTCTAATTTAAGTGTACAAGAAGTTGCTTGTGTCAAAGTTTAAAATAGTAATAAGATTTTGCTAAGTATGAGCAACGCTTCTGTCAGACAAACTATATTCACATAAGAAGAATGCAAGAGGTCAATTATACTTTAAAAAGATTAAGTTACCTAGGGTTTGATTTGACAGAAGAGGGTATTTCATCATTGTCGGAAAAAGTTAGGGAAATAATTAACATTCCTCGCCAATCAACGAAAAAAAAGTGCGTTCGCTTGTCGGAAGAATTTCGTTTAATCGTCAAAATATACCATGATTCACAAATCTAACACTGCTTTTATATAGTTATTTAAAGGGAAAGAATAGGTCTTATAAAATAATTACGTCGTGGAACGCAGCTGAGAAGTCGTTTTTAGATAAAACAAGCCTACTTAATTCCCGGCCAATAGACGCACCTCTCAAAGTATACATAGATAATAGAGCCTTTAATACGGTGATCATATCGGACGATGAGTTGGGTACTCCTTTTGTGTTTTAGAGTGGGTCATTTAATGCAAAAGAAGAACGATATTTGCCGGTAAATAAGCTTTTATTAGGATTAAAAAAATTATTTAAGATATATGGGGCAATTTTGGCGGGAAAAAGTGCGCGAATATGCACGTGCTCACGAGCATTGGTATATAAAATAAATCACGCTAATGACGTACAAAATTATAATGCAATGGAATTTAGGGAACTAGCCATCTTGAGCACTTTTGTTATCAAGATGGAGCTAATTACCGAGAGTTAAAATGCGTTATTAAAATATTTAATTGCCAATAAAATTCTATAAGATGATGATGACGTAGTACCAAATGCAGTTCCAAATAGTGTAGGCTGTGACTTCGCCCAAATAGTTACTACCGCCAATAAGCGGTCAGCAGGAAGTACAGCAGCCTCTGATATAGGAGCTATTAATTTGGTAGTGAATGAGGGTGCTCCAATAGACCTCTCTGTACGAAATGAAAACAGCGGTCGCTCTGAGGCGGTCATGTTGGAAAATGCCAGAATAAATTTAATAACAATGTTTGATAAAGATGTGAAAGTATTAGTCTCGCATTTTAAAAGGGATTTAGACTTCGAAAAAATTAGACAAAATCAACAGTTTGATAAGTGCCTTAGATCTGATGACTAAGAAAGAGAAAACGACTTTGAAGTTAATATAACAGAAATTCTTTTATAACAAAAAAGAGAGAGAATTAATTGTAGATGTCTCTTTAAATTATTCTAGTTGTTTTTGTGCCTGAAAGTAGTGCTCCTAAAGTAATCAGTGAATACCACAATAAAGAACATTTAGGGGTGAATAGAACTCTTCTTTGCGTAAAGAATGAGTTTGTGTTTCATCACATACATAAAAAAATAAAACCGCTGTTCGCACGTGCTCAACATGACAGAAAAATAAAAATGTCACAGGAATAAGTCCTAATTACGGCGTCTTTAAAGAAGTAACCAAGAAGTTGGAAGCAGTCCATGTGGATATTCTTAAATTACCTAATGCGAGAGGCTACAAATAAGTACTTACATTAATTGACCGCTACAGCAAGTACTTATTCGCTGTGCCTCTCAAAGAAATAAATTCGAGAGAAATATTGAATGCATTTATTCACGTTATTTCCGTTCTGTGGAATCTTGCAAGTGATTATTTGGGATTTAGGTGCAAATTTCACTAGTCGCATGCTCGAGGAGGTCTGCAGGGCAGTGGGAATGGTTCCCCGGACTTCTTGTACTGCCAACCCGAGGCCTAATGACCTAATAGAGGTTCAACATATGAATTTGCTAGCTTGTCTGAGATGCATGTTGCAAGAACATGATTTAAGCCACTCCGACTGGCCGAACCTCTTACCTATGGTGTTGTTCACTCTGAGAATCACACCGATAACAAAAGACGGCATCACTGACGCCCAATTGATATTTGGCCAAAATATATCAATACCGAATGAATTAGTTGATCCTGCTGCGGAGACGGCCCCTATAGCGTATAATGCATATGTTAAAAAGCTAGCCGCCCTTTTAGCGCAGCCGCTGGCTCCACACACCAATTATAAAAATCGGCCTGTATTTGTGCCAAAAGACTTACATGAACCGAAGTTTGTGTTAGTATGGTAGACACAGTATAACGTCAGCAAATTAGCAACTCGCTATGTTGGTCCGTTCAAAGCTATAAAGGTTAATAAACAGAACTTACGTATCGAGAAAAATGGGCAGCCTCATTTAGAAAATTTAAGAGGCGTTCGCATATATTATAACTTAGTAGATTTAGAGAGAAAAAATACCACATAAAAAAACACTAATCCTTTTCTTTCAGATGGTAAAAACACCTATGGTAAAGGTGTTCCATAAAAATAGTTGAAAATGGGTGCCTCCATCAGGTGCGTTATTATTTTAGCTAAAAATTATAGTTTTACCCTCAAACTTTAGTAGTCCCTGTCTCCTCTATCCTAAATTTTATAAAAATTGTCAGACGGGGATGTTACAGGTACTTGTAAGAAAACCATGTTTGTACCGTAACCGGTCCATATTTAAAATTATAAAGGATATATGTAAGTGCAACCAAGACCGTCTCTTATGAACAGATTTCTGGTGCACAGCTATAAGAAATCTTGAATAAAGAAAGCCCTGTGTAAAGGTAAAATGTGTTTACATGTTATAAAAGCCTACATAACTGTTTCATTCTTTTTTATATTATTAAAGTAACCAATGAGACTCTTTCTCCCAACGGCTGCGCCCGATGGGAGAGAGGGCATTAAGAGTTGAGAGGCCAAAGCGATAGCATGTTTCTCACTGTTGTTGGCCAAAATTCATAATTTAATTGAAGTCAGATTTAAAATAATAAATTGATCTTTCAAGTTTAAACATTTATTCTTTAACAACAGTGAATTAACTTAATTTGTATTACTGTAAAATAGACATTAGAAATAATTAATAAAGCAATAAACAGAGCAGAGTTTCGTTAATCCAAAAACTATCTTATTATTTGCTATTGCAAGGTGATTCTCTTAAATAGGGTAATTAATAATATAGAGATCAATATATATATATATATATATATATATATATATATATATATATATATATATATATATATATATATATATATATATATATATATATATATATATATATATATGTGTGTGTGTGTGTGTTAGGGTGTATGTATGTGTGTGTGTGTGTGTGTGTCCCCTTAGGTAAGCAAAGGCCAGAGGCCTACCAAAATTCTACTGGAGTTGTAAAAAAACAGGAAACAGACCAAATCAATGGCCTACATGCTCCAATACGCGGCGTTTGAAAATGTGTAAGTTAAAAAAAAAAAAGAGAGATTAAAAAATTAGGGGGATGTGTGTTTCAGACTCTACCAGTGGAGTGCATGCAAGATTGAGCACAGCGGCTAAGTCTGGGGGTCAGAAAGTTGGAGAGAGAGAAAAGGATGAGGCTGTGTAGAAAGCAAAGTCGCACGAGCTCTCCTCAAGGGAGGTTGTATGCGACTAGAAAGTTTAGAAGAGGTTGTGTGCGTTATGATAGCGATAGTACAAGGCTAGTGATGTAACAGTTCGAGGCTAGAAAGAGATCGGAAGAATTAGTAAGTGCGGGAGAGTTGACAAGTCGAAGATATGTGGCATGTACTCCATACAAGGGCGAAAAACGACCCTGGTGATAAGATCTGTAGGCGCCACAGAACGTCCAACCACTTAGAAACCTGTTTAGGGAGAGAGTTAATTATTTGATCTTCCTAATTAAGATCAAGGGAAAATTAAATGCTAAAATATTAAAGACTGAAGAAGGCTTAATTTGTGTGTTTTTGAAGTAGATGTTGTAGTTGTGTCGAAGGTTATGTTGAGCAGATAGATAAAGGACCTGGGTTTTTGAGGCATTTAAACAACTATGTTCTCTTTGCCCCAACTAAGGATACGGGAGTGATCAGAGGTCAGTCGCTCCAAGAACACAATCCTAGCTTAACTATTTGCTGTTGAGATGGTCTTCCTTCAAGTTGAAAACGAATAATGAAGAGTGAAATCGTCGGCATAAGAGTTAATAAGAGAAGAGGTGATTGATAGATCATTAATTATAAGTAGAAATAGAGCAAGTAGGTGATAAACCAAAACCCGGAGAAACATCACTATTGATAGATTTAAGGATGAACGGTGGCCGTCAACAACAGCAGCTCTAGAACGGCCGAAAAGGAAGTCAGAGAGAAGATTATTGAGAGGAGCATAGACATCAAAAGAGGGAAGTTTTGAAATCAAATCTTTGTACCAGATTCTACCGAAAGCTTTCGGTGTCTAGCACCACAGAAAAGGATTCATCGAAATGCCGAAGAACAGAGGACCAAGAATCAGAGAGAAGGGAAAATAGATCCCAAGTAGAGCATTCTTTTCGGAAGCCATTCTGGCGATCTGAGATAAGATTAGAAGCTTTAAGATGTTTCCAAATTTCCCTGTTAAGGATAAATTAGAAATCTTTAGAGTGATCAGTGGTTAAAACAAAGACGATAGTTGGAAGGTTGAGAATGGTCCCTCCCCCCTCTTCAGCATAGGCGGAATGAGAGCATGCATTGTTTACCAAGGCAGGGCGCAAGCTCAAAAGAACAAGTTTTGGGAACCACAAGACCTTACACCTTAATTTTAAGTTCAGAGAGAGAGCAGAAAAAATATCTTTAGAAGAAATTTCACCATCAAACCCAAACACATTCACTATCACCTCTTCATTACTGTCAATGTTATTATGAAGGTTTTCAAAATATCTTCTCCACACTCTCCTCACGTCCTTCTCCTCAGTTACAAAAGTACCATCCCTATTCATTATTCTATGAAGATTCCACTTACATTCTTTCTTAGCCTTGCACACTTCCTTCCAGAACAGTTTCCTATTCCCTTGTAGGTCCCCGTTCACCTTCCTTCTAAACTGTTCATTTACCTCCTTTTATCTCCTGCTAGCGCAGCTTTTAACCTTTCTCGTTTCTTTCATATGTATTTTTATACATTTTTCTTTCGAAACCTCCTCATTGACTTTTAGAACATTCAACCACGCATCTTTTTTACATTTTACGGCTTGCATCACTTCTTCATTCCACCATTCGCTATTGACATTCTTACTCCCTACTTTAGCACACCCATATACTTCTCTTGCGCTGCTAGCAAACGCCTCCTTCATTTACGTCCAGATTTGCTCATTTTCATCTTGTTCACATTCAACTGATTTATTTGCAATTGTTATCACATACTTTTCATTATAATCCTGTTGATTTAACTTTTCACTCCTAATTCTCTCCATACTTTTATTTTCATCTATGCCTCTACTAACTTAATTCTATATAAAACAATATAATAATTTATATTCCCATCCCCAATTTCCTCACTAATTTAATATCCATCACATTCTTCAACATATCCTTCTTCACCAACAAAAAATCAATCATACTCTTCACTTCGATACCATTTCTACCTGCACCAACTCTTGTATACTTATTAAAATGTCTTTCTCTTATATATATATATATATATATATATATATATATATATATATATATATATATATATATATATATATATATATATATATATATATATATATATATATATATATATATATATATATATATATATATATATATATATATATAATGGACATGTGCACTTTGGGTTTTTCCAAATTTTCAACAGTATGACGCCGACATTTTGCCACAGTCTACCACTAAATCCATTTGTTATTGTTATTTTTTCCTAACATTGCTGACTGTCCCAAGTTCTTGGGATGTTTGGGCCAAAATGAGTCCATCCTCTCACTTACTTTTTCCAAAATTATTTTTCTGGTTGATGTTAATGCTCACCACACCACCAATTCTATTCATGCCAATTTTAAGAACTTTGCATTCTAGACTATATTTCAAGCTTTCAGCCCTTCGTCTTTTACTAATAAACATTACACCTTCCTCTACTGTGGATTCCCGACCACCTTATCATATCCTGCTTTTAATCTACTCGAGTATTCACCGATAAATGCCTCTCTTTTGACAAGGGGATATTTTTGGCACTTTGTTGTCACTAACTGTTCTTAAACTTGCGTCGTACTTCTTGAAATTATCTTGGAACGATCAGTACCTCAGTGAGAGAGATTCCCTCAGGTTATTCTCTCTCAGGTTTAAAGAGTTCTTTCAGTTTCCTTTCCCCTTCAACTAAAATATAAACTTAATTATCTCTGCTTGTTATCATGGTATTTGTTGCATAGACGTTGTAATTCAAGGATTGCAATCTCCTTGAAACCCGAAAAGCTTTT
>JABUQX010014467.1:2500-10000 GCA_015478945.1 Trachelipus rathkii
TGTATGTACGATTTCATCGGGAGACATATTTTTTTAGACGACTATACCAAAGAGGCAGAATGGGAATTTTGCCTTCAAATTATCTTACCCCTATATTATGTTTAAATTTCTTGGCGTTTGTCAAGCTTCTTATATCGTATGAATGTGGTTTGATACTGTTTGAAATATGGCTTATATGACATGTTTCAAACAGGATTAAGTAACTTTTATACAATTTTAGGCGATTGACAAACTGTCCTATTTTCAATTTTAGAGCAATGCTTTCTTGATGGGATAAATATAAGCGGCTGCTCCAAAAAACTTAAACCTCGCCGAATCCCTCATAAATTATTCGAACAAACAAAAAAGAGGGAAGTACTGTAAATTTAGTAAAGCGAAATTTTAAAGAGAGCGCCATCTCGATGGAGTTTTCCCATCAGCGTGCTAGAAAAGAGTGGGGGAGGGGTACGAATCGTATGTGACTTTGGAAAGCTTAATTCAGTTGCGAAAAATGATGTATTCGCTATGAATAATATTAATGACATATTTAGTTCGCTTCATGGGACAAAAATATTAAGTAACTTGATTTTACGAACGCGTATTATCATTTGCATTTGGCAGAAGCCGATCAGCAATATTTTAGTATCCAGCACTATGCTCGGAATTTTTGTTTGAGGCCAATTATATGGAATTAAAAATTCGAGTTCGGTTTCATGAGATTTTTATCAATATTGCTTCAAAGCATTGTCCGGTTACCACGTGTATCTAGCACGACAGTTTGATAGGGACCAAAGATTTATCAGACCACGTGGTGGTACTTAAACAAGTATTGGAGAGTTTAAATTATTTTAAAATGTTTCAATAAAGAAAAATGCGAATTTGGGGTAAAAAGGTTGTTACTTAGGTTTTGATTTGACAGAAAATGGTATTTCACCATTGTCGGAAAAAGTTAGGGATATAATTAATGTTCCTCGCCCGTCAACCATAAAAGAAGTGCGTTCGTTTGTTGGTAGAATTTCATTTTACCGCCAAAATATACAATGCTTTACCTATCTTGCGCCTCATTTATACCTCTATTTAAAAGGAAGTAATAGCTTGAATAAAAAAAAATCACTTGGTCAAACGTAACTGAATAATCCTTTTTAGATATAAAATAAGCTATTAGTCACGCGTTTAGGCTCAAATTTCCAGCCGTGACTGAGCCTCTAAAAAGTTTACATTTATGCAAATAATAAGGCTATAGTTACGACGGTCATATCGGATAAAAATGAAGGAACCCCCATTGCATTTTATAGTGAGTTTTTAAATGGGACAGAAGAACACTATTTTTTGCCAGTAAATAAGCTTTTATTAAGATTAACAAAATTATGTAAGAGATATGAGTCCATTTTGGTGGGAAAGCCTGTGCGTATCTGCATGTGCTCACGCACGTTGGTATATAAAATAAATCATGCTAATGGTGTACAAAATTATAATGCTAGGGAATTGAGGGAACTTGCCATATTGAGTACTTTCAATATCACGATGGAGTTAATTACCGAAAATCAAAATGCGTTATTAAAATATTTACTTGCAAATAATATTGCCCAAGATGAGAAAAAAGTAGGAGAAAATGATGTTCCAAATCGTGTAGTCTGTGACCCCGCCCACCGAGTCACTACGGCCAATGAGCAATCAGCTGGGACTACTATAGCTTCTGACGTAGGCGCTATTAACTTGGTAGTGAATGAAAGTGCACCGATAGACCTGTCTGTTCGAAATGAAAACAGCAGTCGCGCTGAAGCGGCCATATTGGAAATGCAAAATAAATTTAGTAACAACGTTGTGATAAAAATGAAAAAATATTAGCCTCGCATTTTAAACGAGAACTGGAGTTCGAAGAAATTAGACAACACCAACAGTCTGATAAGTAAGTACCTTAGCGATCTGATGGCGAAGAAGAGAAGACAACTTGAAGTGAATAAAGAAAATGTCTTATATAACAAATACAAGACATAGATATAATAGCCACTAGTCTCCTTAAACATCATTCCAGCGGTCGTAATTTTCGTGCGCCTGAAAATAGCGTGCAGATAAGTAATCAGTCGGAATACCAAGATAACAGGACATCTAGGGTTGAATAAAAACCCTCCTTTGCATAAAGAATGAGTTTGTGTTTCCCACATAAAAAAAATAAACAGTTATCCGCACGGGCTCAGCATGTCAGAAAAATAAAACCGTGTACTAGGTATAAGTACTGATTACTGGTTGTCTTTAAAGAAGAACCCAGAAGTTTGAAGCGAGTCCATGTGGGATATTGCTTAAGTCTACCCTTGAATGCGAGAGGATAACCAAATGACCTACTTACGTTAATGACCATAGAGTTATAGTTAGCTTGTTCGCTGTCCCTTTTCTCAAAAGAAATGAAAATTCGAAAGAATGACTACTGACATTCATTCACGAGCTTATTTCCGTTCTGTGGGAATTCCTCAGGTGATTATTTCGGATAAAGGAGGAGCGAATTTCACTAGTCACCTGCTTCGAGAAGTCTCGCTAGGGCCGTGGAATGGTTCACCGGTACTTATATTTTGTAAGCTCCCTATAACCCAGATGTAATCGCACTCCATGAGATTCAACCATAGGAATTTGCTGGCTTGTCTTAGATGTATTGTTGCAAGAGCATGATTTAAGCCCCTCCGCACGGCCGAGCTCTTACCTATGGTGTTGGTTCAGCTGCTGATACTCGCGCCGGATAACAAAGAATTGGTATTAGTCCCGCACAATTGATGTTCGGCCAGAATATATCAAGACTAGGATTAATTGATCCTGCTTCGGAGACGGCCCCTATAGAAGTAGAATGGCATATGTTAAAAAAGTCTAGCCGCCCTCTTAGCGCCGCCCTCTGGCGCCACCACACCAAATTAATAAAAAATAGACAAAAATTTAGCGTAATAAAGGGTTACATGAAGCGAAGTTTGTTGTAGTGCGGCAGACACAGTTTAATGTAGGCAAATTAGCGCCTCGCTATGTCGGCCCTTTTAAAGTTATAAAAGTTAATAAACAGAACGTACTTATCGAAAAAAATGGGAAGCCTCATTTAGAAAATTTAAGGAACGTTCGCATATATTATAACTTGGTAGATTTAGAAAGAGAAAAAAAAATACTAATCTCTTATATTAAAAAAAATCTGACACACGCCTAAAGGTTAAAAGGTGTTATATAGAAATGATTTAAAAGGGTTGCCTCCAGTAAGAGCGTTATTATTTTAGGTGAATATTATTGTTTTACTCTCTGACTGTAGTAGCCACTGTCTCCTCTATCCTAAACTTTATATAAAAAATTGTCAGAAGGGGGTGTTACAGGCACTTGCAAGATAACCATTATGTACCGTAATCGGTACATAGTAAATTTATAAAGGATATATGTAATTGCAACCAGTACCGAATTTTAGGATCGGATCTCTGGTGCACAGATATAAGAAATCTTGTACAAAGAAAGTCCTGTTTGACTTAAATGTTTCATTCTTTTTTGTAAATTATCAAGGTCACCAAGGAGGCTCTGTCCCCGTGCCGCTTGCTGGGAGGTGAGTTAGGATACAGAACACAAAGAGCTAACATCTTTTACTCTCTTGGTCCAAAAATTGATACTTTAATTGGAGTCATTTAAATTAATACTTTGATATTTAAACAGTAAACATTGTATTTTTGAAACAATAGTGAAGTTAACTTGAATTTGTGTTCATGTACAATAGTCATTAGAAGTAATTAATAAAGAAATAAATAAAGAAGCGTTTCGCTATTCCAAAACTATCTTATTATTTGCTATATCAAGGTGATCTTTTAAATAGGGCCAATTAAACATTATAGTGATCAGTCTTTGTGTATATATATATATATATATAATATATATATATATATATTATATATATATATATAGTATTATATATATAGAAGTATATAGTATATATATATATATATATATAATTATTTAGATCATTATTATGCATAATAGCTTACTTAACATAATATGAATTAATATATATATTATATATATATATATTTATATCAGACTATATACAATATATATATGATGAACTTTAATTAAAAATTTACAATATATAATATAAATATATATATATATTTTATATACTTATATATATATATATATATATATATATATATAAGTATTATTATTATTATTATTAAAATTATTTTTCATATTGTTGGAAAAGGAAAATATTCCAGTTAAAAAGGGGCTAAGTTTTCTGTAAACCTAGAGGTTGCCAATTATCAAAGATGTCAGATCAACTGCGTCATTCTTAATTAATTCGCTCTTGGACTTCGTACATTCAAGATTATACACTGTTTGACTTCTTGTTGATCAACAACTCCGCATAAATATCTTTTTGGGTGCGTAGACCATAGGTTCTTAACGTGGGCGATAGCGACCCCTGGCGGGGAGCTGGGCTTGATTAGGGGGAAGCAAGCTCTTGGAGGCCGGTGAGCTAACATAAAATGAAATTATTATCTGCAATAGCAATTCTATTATTCATGACAGTGCTCTTAATATTTACTTAAATAAAACGAAAGATAAACATTGAAGACAATACATGTTGAAAAAGAATACGTTTAAAATAACGCGCATCGGTGCTATCAATAAAAAAATCAAATTCTTTCTGATGCCCTTTCTACTCACCAAAATTTACATGAAGAAATTATTGGCTTACAAAATGATCTCGAAGCCAAAGTTATTTTAAGCAGCCTGGTAATAAAGCATTTTGGTCCAAAATGCAAAGCAAGTATCCTATACTTTTTCAGGAAATGAAATTTCTTCTCTTACTTTTCCTTATTCATACTTAGTGGAGAAAGGATTCGGTGCAGTGATACAAATTGTAGTGTTGACCTTTAACATTTATTCAAAAGTGAGTAACCTTTTTTTGGCATATCTAAGCTGGCTAAATTATTCATTCTTAGCGTTCGGTATTCAAAGAATTATTCCAAGAATATCACAAGGAATTGACTATCGTTTCACATCTACTAAGAATTATTCTGGGAGAAGCTTGTTCAGTTTCTTCTTGTATTTAATTATTCGTGTTTTTAGCATATCTGTCAAGTGAGAGGTTATTTTGACAAGTTCTGAGTCATAAATATTCTTAGATTAATGCAGCAGGAAGATTCTAACTTATTGCTTTATAAAGTCGCTAAATGTTCGTGTGAAGCAAAATCTATTATTATGGAAATCTGGAGACGGGTTACCTGCTTTGTTTCTTAAGTCTGAGAAAACAAACTTTTCTCAATTGCTTGAAATATTCACCAGTGCAACAACCCGTATACCCAAATATTAAATATTCGTCTAAATGAGCACACCCTAGGCTCTCCAAGAAATATTTATCTCTAAAATACTAACTCTTATTTATACTTGCCACTAACGAATTCTTCAAAGAATTAATCACGTTCTTATTCTCAACGAAAATATTCAGATTTGCATATTTATTTGCGACCGCGGGCGTGGGTTCGCATCCTAATACGCGGCCTTTTCAATGCGAGAAGCATAAGAGTGATTTGCATGTGAATAGATTATGTTGTATGTGTTGGCAGTGATGTACGTGTATTGAAATTAGTGTAATACACTATGCCGTGCACTTCAATACGTAAATATTACGGAAAAGCTTCTACTAACGGCAATTATTTTGTGTCCGTTCACGTAGCTGAACGAGGATCCGAACCCATAACTGAGAGGGTATCCGTGTTCCGAAGGAGAGCCCAAACCTCGTCTTAACCCACTATATATATATATATATATATATATATATATATATATATATATATTTCGTTATTTATATACTATATTATATAATTATATTATTATATATATTATATATATATATATATATATATATATTAATATATTATATATATATATTTTTGCGATAATATATATTATATATTATATATTATATATGCATATATATTATATATAATATATATATATATTATATATATATATTATATATATATTATATTATTATATATATTATTATCGATTTTGGAGTTTTATAAATCTTAAATTTAAACATTTAAATTTATTCATTTCATTTTATTATATTTGTTTAGATAGGAGGAGCAGCCAAATTTTTGAAATCATTTCTTTTGGCTACTTTTGGAAAATTAAATACATATTTAAAATTATTTAAAGCAGAACTTTTATTTTTTCGAATTGCAAAAAACGTGGAAGTCGCTTTCCCAAAGTCTTATCGTCGAGTATCATATGAAGTTAAATTTTCCAATTCTCTCCACTGTAGCAAAGGGGCTGGAACCCATTCTACTACAATCTATCTTTCCGCGAATGGTGGCGATATAAAGTTAAACATACTAATAGTAATAAGTGGATATTGGTGATAGTGATAATAATAATATTGTTTAATGATTTAATTTTTTAATATGGAGTGAAATAGTTGGTAAAAATATATTATATAGTTGAAAATATATAACAACATAGCTAAATAGTAATAACAGTGATTGTGGTGATATTGATAATAATCATCATCAGTTTATAACAACTAGCTTATGAAATTTGATTTTCAGGAAGTAAATAGTCGTAAACAATATTAATATAACCTTTGTGAAATTAATTGTGTAGCATAACAATGTTAAACATTTAAAACATAGTGCAACACAGTGATAGTGATAGTAGTGATAATGATAGTAAAGATAGTGATAGTATTAATAATAGTTAGTGCTATTTATTATTTGTATTATATATTTGTGTATGGATATGTATTTAGGTTATGTATATGTATTGTGTATGTATATATATATATATATGTATGTAATATAATATAGATTTTTTAAATATATTTATTTTTTATAATAAAAAGCGCCCGATAGCTCAGTGTAGAGGAGCACTCGCCCAACAAAGCGAGGGTCCAGGTTCCAACTGGTCGGTGGTCGAGAACATGTCTGAGTATTCTCTCCTTTCGGGCTTGGGCTTTCGTCCTGCCTCTGGACGTTAAGATGGCTACACCTCCTTCCTTGATTAGGGCTCTGGCCGTGAGCGGTGATGGTGTTTAGCTCTGTAAAAAAAAATATTTAATATATATATATATATATATATATGATATATATATATTTATATATATATTATATATATATATTTATAATCACCCATATTTATGAGTATATATATATATACCCTATATATACACTTAGAAAAAGTTTAGTTTAAAATAACCACTAAATAGTATTTCTACTTTCTTTTTCGAGTGTTACGGTTGAGCTACCACCCTTCTAAAAAGTAAATCCCTTTACTACTTTTTGATAGTTAGAATGAAAAATACTCATGTATTAGTTAAAAATTACTTTTTGTTAATGGTAGTTAAAATGAACTTTGTTAGTAGTATAAAGGACAATTTTAATTTTAACTATTTTTTCTACTACACTTGTTAGTAGAAAGAGGGTGGTAAATTTTACTACTGATTTGAAGCTTTATATTTACTACTTGTGTAGTTGTCATTGTGTGATTGTAAAATATATTCAACGTCCA
>JABUQX010014467.1:22500-32500 GCA_015478945.1 Trachelipus rathkii
ACTTCGAATGTACTTACACCAGCGGTAAGCATTTACAGAACATACACTTGTTCATTTAGATGCACCGGGGTGTTCGCCTCTTTCGAACATTCATGTCATCTAACATAGATTACATAACGATTGCCGACGACAATACTGCTCAGACTGAGACCTTAACTTACAGATCTCAGCCACATCATCCTTTATATCAGAACAGTCTTACCATCAACCCCTAACATGACCTTTAAATAAAACCCTATACCTTCAGTATTAGGTTATGGTTCGGTTGGGAGAGACAGACCGTCGGTCAACTTTGTAAATCCAAATAATGATTTTGGAAATACACTAAACAGTAGGACGCCAACACACCAATTCTTCGTTAATTCGCCAGCTAACATAATGCAACAAGTTATGTTGTTGTCTCAGGCCGTGTTGATGCTGACCGAATTGGTGAGGAATTCACCGAAAACAAAAGTGTTAGTTCTTGGAAAGTATAAATATGAAGAGAATCAGAATGTCGAACAATATTTTTCAGATTTCGAGGGTTATTGTGCTCTCAATTACCCAAACGCACATCCTCGATGGTTGAGGTTATTAGGAAGACAATTGGAAAGGTTCGTTCCTTCAGTTGTACAACATTATCATCAAAAATAATAGGAACTACATTTCGGTGAAGGAAACTTTGCTGAAGTGGTATCACCAAGAGGAAAAACATAAGAATGAATATAGACTACAAGCCTATCATTCTGCTTGCAGAGCCTCTGATGAGAGCGTTGGCATGTTTGCTCTGAGGCTGGAACAACTTGCAGGAAAAGCATACCATGGTATAGATATGTGTGCGAACATAGTTTTCTGATAACAGTGTTCCTAATAAGTCTTTCGCCTTAGTAGAGAAAAAGATCCGATATCTTCTAATCCAGCAAGAAATGAATTCGCCGACTCGTATTCCTTGGGAGAAGATAGTAACGTTAGCAGACTCGTATTAGCGAGACATAACGAAAAATAGAGCATCATACACTCAACGAAGTGAAGTGGCTCCTGAAACTAATACTTTCGCGTGTAATGCAAATCAGACGGTGACATACCTAAATGAGACAATTAGAATAGATTCGGTTACACCTAGTTGGGTAAAGATTTAACAAAGGGCCCAAGCCCTAATCGTAGTAATAATAATATAATTATCGAAAACCTGATTCATCCTCTAAACCGAATTACACACCAAATTACACATATCGGTCTAATGATAACAATAAACATTATTACAACCGACAAACCCCAAACAATTCTCCGACACAACGTGATCGCAATGGTAACACATGTCGATTCCCTAACAACAGATATACACTGCATTGCAATTACCGTTATAAAAATGGAAATGTAATGAAAGAATGTTTCAAGTATTTGAGGGTGTAGCTATTGTAGAAAGGGGCATGTAACGAGTGAATGTAGGTTGACAAGATCCCCAACACAATTACCACAGAACACTTGCAGAGTGTCCTTTTCTCAAAGGCCCCCATGCGGGAATTAATTGTCCTAACAAAACACCGCCGCGTAACGCTAACAGCCAGAAGTCTGGTTCACAAATACGTTGCCTAATAGACAGGCTTCTGGAACAGATATCAACAAGTATTCTCTGACTGTTGCCAATACAGATGATACACATAAACGGATTGACGATCAACGCAGTGTTCGCCCTCGACGGAATTACTTTGAAAACTGTACCTGGTATAATAAATCAAACTACGAGAGACATTGTATAGGCGAAATTGAACATAGCATGAAACAGGTAAACTAAAATTCTCCACAAAAGAGCCAATTTGTGTTGTCTAGAAAAAAACTTAAGATCTCAGTGAAACATTGGCTCACACTACATTAGACACTTATCATTCGCAAGACAAAGCTATAAATAACGCAGACACCGCAGAAGACCATGATGATGATGACATGGTCGTGAATATAAACCTGCGCCAAGCTGACGTCGACAAATTAATCGCGAGTGCGGCTTTGAACATACGATTGTATGGTTGAAAGTGGGGCAGGAATTCGTTTGGTTAGTTCAGATGTAGCTCCTAATCTTAAAAATGTTAAACTTCTGTCAGCTGTAGATGTTCACATTAGGGCTATTAGTGGGTTTTGGTAGGCGTGATAGAATTGCCATTGAGCATTATGTTAGTTTACAATTAAAATTCAAGAGCGAGTTCACTTCAGCTCTAATACTATTTTTCATAGTCCCATAGGAACATATGGAACAAGCATTCTTAGGTACCCGTTCTTTACGAGACAATGAACTCTTACCAGATTTAACCCGACGAGTTTGTCCGTAGGATAATGGTCATAGCTAAAGGCCTCGGCAATAACGATTCACAGAGTCCGCAGATTAATACAATAAAAAGAATACATGAACACATAATAGATTTTTCAAATATCGACGAGATCGATATCTTAGAGAATTTTATTAGCAATAAGGATTTAACTATCGTAAAAAAAAAAGAGGTTTAAAAGCGCTTAACAATTTAAACATTTGGCACAGAGTAGATAAATACCAACCTAATCGGACTAGGTTGATAATAGATAACGATCTATTATATTATTAAATGAATTATTCTATGTAATTTCATTTGATTTCCTTATTCATAGAGCTTCAAATTTGCATTTTTCATGTCCTCATATCGGCAGGAATAAACTTTTACAACTAGTTTACCGATACTTCTGGCATCCCAGAGTCGACCAAGATGTCTCCGGCATCGTGAGTTGTTGCCCTGTTTGCTAAAATGCAAAAAACTTTTCCATCCGTAATTACACCTCCGATGTTAAAAATATTAGCATCTTACCCATTTGACCTTTGTGCATTGGATTTATTGCAATTCCCTAAAACCTCCACGGGTAATAAATATTGCATGGTACTGATAGATTACTATTCTAAGTGGGTATCAGTAGTTCCCCTTTCAGATAAAACCAGCCATGGAGTTTCATGGAACCTGAAAAATCAGATATTTCCGTTTCTTCAGAAAGTCCCAACACGAATTCTTACTGATAATGGTACCGAATTTGTCTCACAGAACTTTCAAGTAGTACTCAAAGAACATAATATCAAACATATACGGACATCTCCGCTTCATCCAGCTAACAATGGTGTGCGAAAGGTTCAATAGAAGCCTAATCCAGATTTTAAAAGTGCTTAATTCTTGAGAAACCTACTAGTTGGGATGAGGAACTTCTTCCTCAGTCCTAATTTATAATAATACCTCCCATAGTGCTTTACATATGGCTCCGTCGAATTACATAATAGAAAAGCCTCATTCCCAAAACACTCAGCTTTCCGCAATATTGGAAAGAGGGTAGTTCCAACTTTAAACCTTTAAGAGTGGGGCAGATGGTGGCAAAGATAAGGATTCACACTGGTCATAGTACCAATCAGAAATTTAAAAGCAAGTGGGGATAGGTAGGGTATGTTGATTTATTGAGAATGTGTGAGTCTCTCTCGAAGAGGAGAGTTAATCTCTCTCTGGTTATTATACGACCCAACCATCCCTCTAAGTCTAACAGACTAGAAGAAATCTACTTTTTAACTTACGAGGATGGATCGAAATACAAGACGAAGCTTCCTCTGAAATAATTACAGGTGGTCGAACTTCATCCGATTCCGAGTTACCTAACTCTTTTTGAATGAATCAATGAAATCGATGAAGGTGATGAATTTGAAGGATTTGTTAAGTGTAAACCTCTATCAATGGAAACGCTTTCCAAATTACCGAACCTTTTAGCCGAGATTGAAAGACTGAATGATAGTACTCTAGGTTCTCAGCATCCCATTCTAAGAGTTCCTATTCTTACTCCGATTAATGTTATATATATTTTAAACCTACAATGACCCCATATCAAGGTCTTGTAACCGAAACTCCAGTTAATCCAAATCGATTACTGGGTTTCCATGCTATTGAAGAGTATTTCGCCAAGCGGATACTGTTCCAATGCCAACTAGATCTCCGAGTACCAGTATAAATGCCAGGGCCTATTGAGACTGGTAGGAATTATGTTTACTTAAATCATTCCAGCACTGAAATATATTGAAATATAAATTAATGTAAATATTGGAAGACGGGAGAATTGCAGAAACCTCAAAACCTAGAATTAATTCATACTGGTGTAAAGTATTCATGGAAATCAAATAATGAGTTGTTGTTGTTGTTGTTGTTGTTGTTGTTGTTGTTTTGAGCTATTAGTAATTCCTGTTTCTTCCTAGGTTTTTTCCTGGCTTATATAAAAAAAATTTTTTTTTTTTTTTTTTTTGGGGGGGGGACCCGATCCAAATTTTTTTTCTCCAATGTTTTAGGCCTGTATTTGTGCGGAGCGTTGAGTAAGAGAATCTAGTGTGAAATCTTGGGTTTTATTATAAAAATTTTTTTTTTTTTTTTTTTTGGGGGGGGGGGGGAGACTCGATCCAAAATTTTTGGACCAACGTTTTAGACCTGTATTTTCGACTTGGAAGATTTACATCTATTGAAATCGTGGAATAAGGATCATAAATTGATCCTCATAGGATCAGAAATTGTTCCCCGTCGAACTTCAATCATAGGATCATAGTGTATTTCTCCTGAAAGCTATCATCATACGATCAGATATTGCTCCTCGTCGAGCTTTAATCATAGACAAAAGGTACAATAGAATTAGATCTTCAAATATAAGTTTAGTGAATACTATATCTTTGCCATGTTCCAATTTACACACACAGCACCAACACATAGATTAACTTAGTTAATGGTTAATTATACGAGTGTAAAGCAATTCTTAAACATCCAATTTAATTGTGTATTCTGGTTTCATATTATGATGTCGATGTTAGCTTAGTGTTTCAGCTACCGTATTCCGATTTCATTACGGGAGTTGAACACATTACGAGGTAAATATAATTACCCATAAAAAATCTTCTGAAGATATGCAAATAATGCGACAACTTGTATAAATGTAAATATAGTTAAAATTAAATCATAATAATTCAAGATCTTTTCACTACCGTGTTTTCATTTATTAATTATTTATAGTAGTGAGGGATTTTGCGTTTTTCTTTGTCAGATAGTATTGTGACCATCGGTTCCGAACTAAGACGGAACCCATCGTTAGGCGAAACAGCTCTTCGACGTTGTTCGGGGTAATAAAATTTAGGTTGGTTTGGTTTGTTACGAGTATATTTATATATAAATTACATTAATTAATACAGTATTGGAAAATGGGAATTAAAGCCCCCTGTTCGGGATTAGCCCTTCCAGGGAATATTTCAACGACGTCTCGATAGCTCTCTCTTACACCAGCACCAGTGTTTCGATTTCTTACACTAATTCGCCATCGCTGGATTACCAGGATTTCTACACGTAAGATTTTGCATCCCAGTGCTATCAATAATTAGATTTCTGAAAAACCTAATCCTAGTTCTTTATTATTTCATAAAGTAGATGATACTGGTTTATCCATTATAAATTCCCTTTCAATCCCAAGCAGAAAACGCCAACAAATGAAATTACTAATGGTTCCCATATCGAAAATATTTTGAGGATTTCGTCAGATAAGCGTTTGCAGTTTAATTTAGTATACGAGTCAAGTTCTACTGAATTCTTAGGATTCAGCCCAAGACTTAGTAATATCTCTTCACCTTTGTTAGCTTTTAATGCGTCAAATTATTCATTAGTAGATCGGTCATCTACTGAATCTGAAACACCAACGAATACGATCGTGGAAGAGTTAAGTGAGGATCAGAATGATTTGAGCGTATCAGATCTAAATGAGTGATTTGATGATTGTAAGAATAAGTGAAGAATGTAACAGGTTAAATATTAAACCCTTTACACGACCCTTGAGTATGGGAGAAGGAGAAAAAGGAATGAGCAGTGAATGATGTTTATGAGTGATGTTGATTGTGCATGGTGATGCGTGACTATCTGAATAACCCTGTTGTTGGTCTTTACTCCTCACTTTCTCTCCTCTTACATTAGAATAAGCTACAGACATTCACGATTAACAGCTTCATTGAAAACAACCGTAAATAAATTAAATTTAATGAGAACATTAATAAAAACAAAAATTGATTTGTGGATATCGAAACCCAAATAATAATATACAACTTATAAAAACTTTTATATTAAAAATAACAATATTTTAAGAAATGAAAATAAAAATTAATGTATTAAAAATTTAAATTAAAATTAATTTATCAAATTTGATTGTAGTAAATTATGCTGCTACTTACAACAAAATAAAATCAATGCACTAACCCTTTATTCCATTAAATTACTAATAGTTAATCTTTGATTGATATCAGATTCTGTTGTCTGATGGTGCATAAAGTTTGTTTTTGTAAATTCAGTCACTTTAAATGTTAAAATTAAATAAACTCATGATATATAATTTGCAGTAATTTCTTATATTTAAATGCAACACTTTGTTAAAAACTAGTTCCTTCAGAAACTCATGGTAATCTGATAAGGCTTCATCAAATTTTTTTAAACACCTTAACTTGAGGTACTATATATATATATATGATCTAATTCAGTTTTATCTGTATCGTTTGAGAAGAATGCAGTTGATGTTAACCTCTGGTGCCAGCGAAGTAGGCATTTTCGAAAAGAAAGAGAGATGTTTGAGATCCAACTACATCGAATTGATCGCAGATATCCAATCCGGAAGATGGATCGAATAGTGCCTAAAACCATTGCAACGACTCATGATGAAAAACATTGCATACGTCATGATTTGGGCATTGACAAGGATGGCATGACGTCGTAAAACTTATTAGTAATGGATTCAAACAAACAACTGTGTTCTAGCCAAATAAACACATTTCAGCTTTCCAAATCCCTAAAATCACGAATGACATCACTGGTTTTGCTCATTAATTAAATCCACTCTCACGTGTGTATTTAGTTATTCCCGCCATTAAGGACCTTTATACCTTTAACCAAAGTCGAATTATCCGAGCTTGGAGTCCAAACCACAAGAGCTTCCTAAAAAATTATCCTGCTTCGAATCCTAACACCATGCGAGAACGAAAGCGCCATCCCTATTGATTATTCTATGTAGATTCCCCTTACTCTCATTCTAAACCTTTCACGCTTCCTTCCAGAAAAGCCTCCCATTCCTATGTATGTCACCATTCATCCTCCTTCCAAACTGTTAATCTACCTCATTTATCCTCCTACGTATGCAACTTTTAGTCTTCCTTTTTTTCCTCCTAATATAATTCCAAAGACCTTTCTTTTGAAACCTCATCATTGTCTTTTGGTATATTCAAGCCAAAGAGCTATTTTATTAGAACTATTGAATAAAATGGAACAAGTTTTGGAGGATAATTTCCGGAATGACGAAGAATTAATTAAGGTCAAAGTGATGGTGGGGCTACATCGTGAGTTCACTAAACTTGTGGAGTGAAAGGAGAGTGGAGTAAAGATAATGGTTTCCAATCGGGAAATGGAAGTAGAAAGTGCCATCTTGGAGATGGGGGCAACGACTTCATCAATGAAGAGAAACGTTCCCTTACTGTAATGTTATCATTACGATACCATTCATTACGCGTTTTGATCGGCACAATACCGCATTGCTAAAGAAAAAACTAAACACTTACCAATTAAACAAAATCTATCCATATGGTGTTAGCTGTGCTTTGTGCGCCAGATGAGAATTTTACTAAATGATTTCTTTGAATGTTTGGATCAGTTTATACAACCCAGACCTTTGGGGTTGAGCCGTGTGGACAACAACAAAAACTAAAACAATCATTTGCCGGACCATTAGTGGATGGATTACATTTCCAAAGAATGACTAACATATTTTTGGAGGTTGATATTGACTCACTGGCGATATTTGAAAATGGTAAGTCCCAGTGGGTACCAATGGAAGAGAGAAGGAATGAATTCAAGGAAAACAAAAACGGTGGATTTTTTGAGGGAACAACCCGAAGAGAGAAGAAGATCGCAGAATGATACATGGAGCAGGAAATGAAGAACGACCGAAAATTTGAGAAAGAATATTCAGAGAATGCGATATAACCAGCGGAGAACAAATGATAGAGATGTAGGTATAAATAAAATAAAGAAGCAAAACAGATTTGAAACCATGAAGGCTAAGCTTGCTGACCACATCTACCAAACTTAGAAGAAATAAGGAGAGCGTGAAAAATAAGCATTGGTCAACTTCGAGAAAAGAGGAACCCAAGGAAGCCACACAAAAAATTGTCAAATGGAATAAAGGGAAAGGAAATTCCGATTCAAGAGGGCGTTATATGAAGGTACGAACCAAGTATCGTAGGACTACCCGTCATTTTGAGCGTTTGAAATCCGATTATATAAACTGACCCATATCAACCTATTCGAATTTGAGCCATCAAAAGTAATCTTTGTGGTGGGGGGTGTTGAAGATTTGTATTGGATACCCCACGCCATATTTATTTAAGGTATGTACCATTGCATTTTATTTTATGAGTTAGTATTATAGCCAGTGAGTTAAAATGTTTGATAAGGATTTTTAGATGTCATTAGATAAAATATTTGTGATAGCCTGTTGGTGATTTAATATGCTAAGTTAGAAAAATGACCGTTTAATTACGTACTATGATTAATATAGGAATTAGCCTAAGTGAACTAGGGCCGATAGGCAATTTGATAGGTTATTGTAAGCAGTGGCAAGTAGGCTATTTGCTGTACCTGACTGGGACAGTCCCAATGGACCATGTGGGTTCTTACGGTTTCTATATTTTTGACGTTATAGTAAGCAGTAATATCTCTGAGTTAGGGCATAAGGGCCATGTTGTAAGGCACACAATTTATAATCAGTTAATAGATTTGAGATTAGATATAAAAATTAAAAATTAGTCAAAGTTCCAACAAAGATATTTACTTTCATAAAATTATTGTTTTCCATAGAGATTAATACAATGAATTAAAGTCATAAAAAATTGTTATTGTATTCTATAGAAATTTCTCATATAAAAGTCAGTTAAAAAATAGGTCCATGTATTGTGTAAATTTTATAAAAATGAATTACAGTTTAAAAAATATTAATTGCAGAGCAAATCGAACTTTATAGAAAAAACAAAAGAGCATCATGTAATACTGGCTTGGGATTGGTCAATGAAAAATGGTTATGTGGAACGAAAACTGGACGAAGAGAAGAACAAGGACTTGGTCAGCTTGAAAGAGCCTTTCGGTTAACACCTATATATGTCAGGAACCATTTGGTTATGATTGTTATTATTGTAAATATACGCAAGCTTAGAGAGATTTAAAAAAGATTCTAACTCAAAGCTTTCCGAAATAAAGTTGCAAAATTATTGTAAAAAGTTTAAATATTGATTATGAAATAAGTTATTAAATACGAATTGTAAGATCGTTGTAAACAAATATATACGTGAGAAATATTTTAAATTCGTGCTTCAGTATTATACGAAACAATTTTAGTTAAAGTACATATTGTAAATAAAATTGGTGATAGTAATTTTAAGTTATATAGATGTTAAAAGAAATTAATACTGTTTATTTTGTTGGAGTTTTCTTTGGTTGAAATGATTTAGAATTAAATAAATTTGAAGTAAACTGCGTATTTAAGGTAAAGTTAGAATAGTGAGAATTCCAAAAAGTACGTCTAGTTTTGGGACAGTTAGGACTCGTTACGAAGCTTAAATGAGTTAGCAAAAAAATTAACGAAGATTACCATTTCGTTTGAGATTGAAGATTTAAAGAGCAGCCATACTAATAAATATTATATTTCAAGAATTAACGGAAGTTGCATAAGACGCAAAGAAAATTAACGGAAATTACCAAAAGAACAGCAAGTTTTACATTGAAAGAGCTGACAAAAAATTACGAAATTGAGTACGTGATTGATGACCTTGAACTTTAATTTATAGATTCCTAGTTGAGTCCACTTTGAAGATTAAATTATTTTTAGGATTTGGGAAAGTCTCTCGCCGTATTAAGATTTATTTAAGCCAATTATTTCATAGAGATACCGCAGGACAATTAAAGACTTTATTAAA
>JABUQX010014467.1:42500-65000 GCA_015478945.1 Trachelipus rathkii
TTTTACCATAGTGAGGATCCGTCGCGGTCCCGTGAAGCTCTAGGGTGGATTTTCTGATTGCGACGAGTTCTTATTTATTAATGGTACAGAGGGGGCGGTAAGGCTGGGCTTTCTTTTCGACATTTGTATATTCTCTTCTACTGCTTTTTCTTTTCCGATGCTTGTAGCGCACCTTTCTCCCAGTCTTGGGGAAAAAAGGTAGATGAAGAGAAGGAATATATGAGCCTGCCCCAAGGGATGAACCCCACATTGATGAGGAACCACAGTGAGGGTCCGTCGAGGTCATGTGAAGCCCTAGGGTGGATTTTTTTTACTGCAAGGAGCTCTCACTTAAGGTTAAGGAGGGGATGGTAACGGAAGGCTTTCCTTTTGACTTACGTCATGTTCTTCTACATAACTTCCATTTTACGTTCATGTTACGCAACTCTACCCTACATCTAGTGGGATGACAAGGGAGGATAAAGATATATATATTATTATATAATGTAGTAATAGTAATATATATATATAATATATATATATATATAATATATATATATATATATATTATATATATATATATATATCGTATATATATATATATATATATATATATATATATATATATATATATATATATATATATATATATATATATATATATATATATAAATATTCTTCTTTTTTTATCCTTCCCTCTCTTCCCACTAGATATGGGGTAGGGGTCAGTAAAATAGGACAGTTAAGGGGAAAAAGTCGATTGAAAGTATGACGGAAGTCGAAAGGAAACCTCCCCCTCCCCTCTATCAAGCGAAAGCTCATCGCAGTAAAAAATAAATCCACCCTAGGGCTTCACGGGTGTTCGATGAGCCTAGCTGTAACATCTTGTCAATGTAGGGGTTCACTCCCTTGGCCATGCCCGCAACCACACCCTTCAGAAAACTCCGCCATTTACTTTCATTATGCAACTTTCTTCAAGCCTCCGCCAAATTTACATTCTTTTCCTTCAAACATTCCTTTACTCACTCAATTTACTTTTTCTTTGGTCTTCCAGCTGGTAGATTCCAACTACACTGACCATTACACAATTGCTTAACCAATCAACTATTATCCATCCTCTCAATATGACCAAACAATCTTAATACACACTCGTTTATTCTCCTTACCTTAGTTTCTCTACTATACATTAACACCGGTAACAACGTAAATTCGTGCAGAGCCCTAGCGCACTCTAGACTTAGTTTCTTTAGATTCACAAAGGATTTAATTGAATCAGCCACATTCCTATTATTCACAACTTTCCTACTACATTCTGCATCCTCCGTTCTCTTTTCTTCCAACATATAACTTAAATATTTAAACTCCGATACTTTTACCAATTACTCGCCATCCAACAAGATTTCACAACACTGATTCTCCTCCCCTACTTCTATCAATTTACTCTAACCTACATTTACTTTCAAACCCCTCCTATTACACACCTACCAATCCTTTCAAACTTTCTTCAGATTCACCACACAAAACCAAATCATCAGCGTACAATAAGCAGGTAACCCTACACTCTCTTTCATTCTCCATCAGTCTAACACCCTCTCATACTACCAATACCTCTAATTCTTTCATCACTCTGTCCATATATAAATTAGATAGCCGTGGAGACATTACACATCCCTGCCTCACTCCACTATTAATATTAAACCATTCACTTTCCACTCCATTTTATTTATTCTTGCACAAGATTCACTATCGACATATATACTTTTGATTACATTTAGAAGCCTACCACCGCCATCATATATTCCTAACACCTGCCAAAATCTTCCCTATTAATCCTGTTATACGCCTTTTGCAAGTCAATAAAACATAAATACAATTTATTCTTTTTTTCTCTCATTTGTTTCAATATGAAAATTTGATCTACACACCATTTCTTCTACCATTTCTAAATGAACCTTGTTCTTCATCAATCAGTCCCTCAGTCACTTGATGCATTCTTTCAACCAGAACACCAGCATATCTTCCCTAAAAAAAATCAATAAACTAATTCATCCAATGGTTCCTACAGATCCACAGATCCCTTTATCTTCCTTACCCTTATATAAGCGCAATATATATATATATATATATATATATATATATATATATATATATATATTTTATATAATATGATTTTTATAGAAATTTTAATATATTTACCTAAAAGGTATAATTTATATTATATTTTTTTATATCTCTTTACATTTATATATATATATATATATATATATATATATATATATATATATATATATATATATATATATATATATATAGATCAAAATACTTATATTATTATATATATATATATATATAAATATTATATATATATATATATATATATATTATATATTATTGTTTGTGTTGGGGGACCTGAATGGTTGGATAGGTGATCAAAAAGGGATGGTATACAGGTGGTTTTGTGGTGTGGCGGGAGAAAATGAGAATGGTAAGGAAGGTGAAATTGATTTCTGTGAAGAGAAGAGGTATGTGTGTAGTAATACTTTCTTTAAAACACAAGAGTATCCATAAGTATACTAGAGTTGGGTGTAGGTAGAGATGGTATCAAGTGAAAAGTATGATTTGATTTTGTGTTGGTGAAGAAGGAGGTGTTGAAGTATGTGTTTGGATGTTAAATCAGTGAGGGGTTTAGGAAAGGGATTATCGGATCATTATGAATTGTTCTATGTATAAATTAAGTTAGTGGGGGCTTAGGTGGAGAGGAAGGTGATACGGAAAGGAAGTAGGTAAAAGTTTAAGAGTGAGAAGTTAAGTGAGGATAAGACAATAAGGATAAGTATGTAAGTAGCGCTCGCTAGTAAATCGGTATTGAATGTGAACGAGTTGATACTGAACAATTCTGGGGGCAAATGAAGGAAGCAATTGTTAGTAGTGCAAGGAAGTATGTGGAATGTGCTAAAGTAGGGAAGTAAGAAATGTTAACAGTGAAATGTGGAATGGAAAGAGGTTGATTGAAAGCGGTTTAAAGGTAAAAGAAGCCGTGGTTGATGTACTAAAGCAAAATGATGAAGTTTCAAAAGAAAGATGCTTGGAATTATATAAGGAGGGAAAAAAGAAATACTAAAGGTGGCATACGTAGGAGGAAAAGAAGAGGTTAAATGAAAAAGTTTGGAATGGAAGGAGGATGAATGAGACCATACAAGGGAATAGGAAGCTCTTCTGGAAAGGAAGCGCGAAAGGTTAAGATGAGAAAATAAGGGGAAATCTGCTTAGAATATAATAGGGATGGTGCTTTTGTAACTGATGAATGGATGTGAGGGGAGTGTGGAAAGAACACTCGAAATCGCTTGTCACAATGTGTTTAACAGTAATGATGAGGTATTAGTGAATGTGTGGTTGGTTTTGAATGGTGCAGAAGGAAGTAGGTATTTTTGGGATTGAGGTTATTAGTAAGGAGGGGTAATGGGTAGAGATGAGAAAGTTAAAGAATGGTAAAATCTGCAGGTATATGATGAAAGTTACTTATATATATATATATAAGAGCGGAGGCGAGATGGGTGATTGATTGATTTTTGGAATAGTTGTGTATATTAAAGCGTTTATATGGAGGGTAAAATATGTTCCAAGGGAATTTTGGAAGGAGAGCGGTAATAGTACCCTTATAGTTTATTTTTTTTTTTTTGTTTTGGTTTTTTTGTGGATAAGGATTGAAAAGGGGAACTGTAGATAATTAATAGGGGAATAAGGTTTATTGAGTGTTGTAGGGAAGGTAATATGCTGTATTTGTTGGTCTGAAAAACTGCGTCAGTGACTGATTGGTTGAAAAGAACAGAGGTGCGTTTAGAAGTGGTAGAGGATGTGTGGATCAAATCTTTACATTGAAACAAAATGATTGAGAAAATGAGGGAGAAGAAGAATAAATTATATTTAGGTGTTATGGATTTGCAACAGGCGTATGATAGAGTTAAATAGGGAAGCTTTATGGCAGGTATTAGTGATATATGGTGTTTGGTGGTAGGCTTTCTGAATGGAATCAAATGTGTATGTATTGACGATAGTGAAGCGTGTGTAGGAAAATGGTATCAATGGTGGATTGGTTTTAATTAGGATTAATAGCGGAGTATGACAGGGTTGTGTTATGTCTCCTTGGTTTATTTCAATTTGTATATGGATGGGGTTATGAAAGAATTCGAGGAGGGGATGGCAAGGAAATGGTGTTAGATATGAATGGAGAATGGAGATGAGTGGAGGGTGGCCTACCTATTATAGGCGATGATTTGGTTCTGTGGTGGCGAATCTTGAGAGAGTTGAGAGGATTGGTAGAGATTGGGCAGGGTATGTAAAAGAGGGGTTTGAAAGTAAACGATGATAGAGTAAGGTTATGGTTGTGGAGTGAGGACAGTCCTCTCAGTGTGAAGTTATGTTTAGATGGTGACAGCTGGATGCCAAGTGTCTTAGTTTTAAATAGTTTAGGGTATGTGGTTGGATGAGGAAGGAACGGAATGAATGCAGAGTGTAGTAGGAAAGTTGTGAATGGCAGGAAGGTTGACTGGTGCAATTAAATCGTTGGTGGAATGTAAAGGGACTAAGTCTGAGTGCGCTAGAGTCTTAACATGAGGAATATGTTGTTTACCTGTGGTTATTGTATAGTAGTGAGAAGCTATGGTCTGAAATAAGAAGTATAAGATTCTAAAGTTCAATGTGTTTCAGATGGACAATCTTAGGGGCAATGCTTAGGTGTGAGAAGAATTAATAAATGAAGGAATGAACGTATTAGAGAGTTGTGTGGTGTGAAGAAAGGGGTAAATGAGAGATAATAAATGAAAGTATGTTGAGATGGTTTGGTCACGTGGAAAGGATGAATGATAGTCGGTTGGTTAAGCGGATGTATAGTGGAGAGAGTGTTGGTTGGGGACCGACTGGCTGGGAGACCGAAGAGAAAAGTGGATTGAGACGGTGAACGAATGTCTGAAGAGAGAAATGTGTGAGTTTGGCAGAGGCGAAGAAAAAAAGGTGCATGATAGGAGAGAATGGCGGGGTTTTGAATGGGGGCATGGTGTGGCTCACCTGGCCAGGGATGAACCCTTAAATTGACGATTTACCATAGTGAGGTCCCGTCGCGGTCCCGCCATGAAAGCTCTAAAAGGGTGGATTTTTCTGTCTGTGACGAGTTTTCACTAAGTTAATGGTACAGAGGGGGCGGTAAGGCTGGGCTTTCTTTTCGACATTTGTCATACTCTCCTACTGCTTTTCTTTTCGGATGCTTGTAGCGCTCCTTACTCCCAATCTTGGGAAAAAAAGGTAGATAAGATATATATATATATATATATATATATATATATATATATATATATATATAATAATATATATATATATAATATATATATATATATATATATATATATATATTTATATATATTAGTGTAGTATATATATATATAATATTATATATATACCGTGATATATATATATATCTTATATATATTATATATATATATATTTTACATATTATATATATAAGTTTATATATATATATATAGTATATATATATATATATATATATATATATATTAATATATATATATATATATATATGTATATATATAGTTATTATAGTATATATTAATATATATATATTTTTCAAACTAATACTTACAGTGAGGACAAAAAACTGGAGTAATAAAGTAAACCTTCTCCAACCTGTGATTTGCTTCCCTTCCTGAAGAACTATTTACACGAGAATTTCGCCAAGAACCTTAAAAAATATATATGGTCTAGATTAGAAATGGTATATAACCGGTCCCATAGCAAAATAGATGCTACACAACCAGGACTGCCGAGGAGCCAGGGTGCTGTGGGGAATTAAGTCCTCAAATGGACATTTTATTATTATTATTATATTATTATTATTATTATTATTATTATTATTATTATTATTAATTATTTTATTGATTTATGTTCTTTGACCTAATGCTCCCTTTTCTTGCCAATTTCAGAAGGTCTCGACCTAAATAAAGCTTGAAAGGTTGAGACTCCAGGAATAAAAAAGTAGGAGACAAAAAATTAGTAGAAGTGGTAGAAGTCGTGTGGCCACTTCTATAGGTAAGGGTTGAATGTGTAGTTGAGGGTGAAATGAGGATTGTTATAGTGAGACATAATATAATATGTAATGAATGATTTTCCCCTGCAGGTAGATCCTTAATAGTGTTAAATATTTAATGAATATTTTTTCCTTTTCTCATAGGTGACAGTTAGTAACCGGCTTAAGATCTTTTATTTGCTTCTGCCCGCTTCCCTTAATTCCCTGCAATCCATCAGTGCATTACTTGTCCATCCCCGCGGTGGCTAGCTTACCCAAGTGTGAATGCCACTGCTTGCTGTTTTTACAGAGCCTGAAAGCAGCCCTATTGTCTCGTGTAGAGGACAGGAATGGCCTGGGAGGGACACCGTTTGTAGGGGCTGGCACTTTTCCTTTTTATGTATATCGTTCAATTTCTCAAAGGCGTAGCCCATTATTGTGTACATATCTCCTTGAATAAATATATTGTCACGAGGACTCTTTCACTCGCCCCTTCCGCAATTCCTTTGTCCACGCTTTTAGTTCAGTCTTGCTTCCTTTTCTCTTACTGCCTTTGTCTTACTACAACCAGGAATAGTGTCAGGGTTATTTCCCCCCCCCCTCCCCGCTGTTTTCCCCTTTCCAAGTAGTTTGTGCTTCGTGCTTTCTTCTTACTCAGTTTTCTAATCTTGAAGCGAGGGTTGAAAAGTGTTCGTGGAGGTTTGTGTTTGGCGGGCTGTTTTCACCGCGGGCCAACGAGCAAAGTCCGATACTAAATTGGATCGAACCCAGTGATACTAAATGGCTCTGTGAACTTGGGTAAAACAACGGGGCGTCTAGATAATCAGGTTTTAAAAAACACGACCCAAATGAACCCGACTCCTGATCATGGTATTCAAATACATTTTAATCAATTTGATTCTCAACCTCTTAATGTTGATGTTTCCATTGTAGGGTTTCCCAACCGAATTTATGCCTGCCTTGTTGATAATGGAGCGTGCGTTAATCTAATAGCCGTCTCCGTTGTAGATGTGATTGGAGTGTTACGGTATTCTTAAAAAGTAACAGCCATATCTGGGGTTGGTAATGCAAAAATTCCCATTACTCATTATGTGAAATTAAGCGTCCAATTTTGTAGTGGTTTCACTACCGGATTTAACAAATTTTAAATTGTTCCATCCATGTTCAGTACTTGGTGTAACCCTTCTTAGGACTGTCATGACCTGTAAATTAATGGAAAAATGGTTCCAGGCCGCCTTCTCCTTGTTTTGGAGAGTCGCCAGGCTTTTTTAAACTTCGTTTGGTTTCTGTAAAAATCGTTCGACCGCGGATTCCTTGTTAAAACTGGACCATGACATCCGGGAAGCCTTCTCAACTGGTGGGATGGTTCTTGGTGTCTTTTGTGACCTTGAAAGACACAACGTGGAGAACTGGCGTTCTCCTTAAACTCCACTCGCTCGGTTTCCGTGGACAACTCCCTCTATTCATCAAATGCCTTTTGTTAAATAGATCCATCTAGGTTCAGTGCTCTTCTATTATGCCACGCTAGGGCGTGCCAAGTTTTTTGACTTCCTTTTTCAAAAAATGAAGGGGGTCAAAAAGTTGTTTTGGTTAGTGATTCACAATTATATTTACAAGAACTGGCAATTACATTGGTTTGCCTTGGTAAATGCTACTTTGAACTTCAAAATTCGTGATATTTTCTACGTTTATGTAAAATTCGCAGTCAAAACCGTCTTCTCTAAGGTACCTCTTATCATTATTTCGTCTGTACTTCTGCTCTAATAGGTTTAAGAAAATATACTTATCTATAACATTTGTAAAAAAATTTAATGTCACTCGTAAAATGTTTTAAACTAGCAATACTCATTTGCAGAGTATTTTTTTATTAATATCATACAAATAGTGACATTTTCTAGTTTTCATTTTCCATGCACGAATAGTTTCTATCCACTTGCAGAAAATCTATAAATTTCGGAACCATGGCTAGTAAAAGGAACTTCCACTCACATGAGTTACTTCACTGGAACTGGTCGAGAAATGCTGCCATCTGAACTCCCAACTCCACGTGATGTTCTAAGATATGGGCTTCTGCTAAGAGAGAGCAGAGTGGAGGGAATGTCAGAAATTACCCAGCTGCCATTCTTGCAAAGGATATTTATCCAAAATTGCTTGAAAAGTGTGGTTTTGAGGTGCCAATTGTACAGTTTTTCCCAGAAAGAATAGAGAAAACTGGGAAAAGGCCAAAAAACATATCACTTGGCAGAGGAAAACTGGAACTGAAAGAGACTTTCATAGCAACGTTAGACAAGCTCTTTGACATTCTCAATTGCAAGTGTGAGATTAAGCTATGTTCAGAATTTGAGGGTCCATGTCCAGGTGGTGCTGACTGTAAACATGAAATGCACATCTCCTGCTCTTATTCTAAGGATATGAAGATCCCTGTCAAAGAACTAGTGTTTATTAATAGTCAAAGAGAGAAGGTTGGATCTGTTGGACAGCATCAGATCTACCTGAGCCCAGAAGACATTAAAAAGCAGAAGAGGCAAGAAGATGAATTAAGAAGAATTTCTGAATATAAGCAGAAAAGAAAGGAAAAGTTAACTTTACAACCAAATGAAGTTCCTTTCTCCGACAAAGATCAAGAGCCAACTGATGTTACAGATGAAGAATCTGAAGATCTTTTGCAAAATCCAAGTGATGATTTTGATGTACCTTCTACTTCAAGTACAAGTCAGTATAATACAATACAAATGTGCATTGTTGCATTGCAAAGTATTAGGCATGGTGTCAGTGTACGTGCTACAGCTGCATTTTTGAATGCTGGATTAATTACTGAAGGAGACAGGAGACTTGTGGTTGATCACAATAAAGTAAAAAGGGCACATTAAAAAGTCATGAAATCACTAGATGACGAATTTCATGCTCGATGCCGGATAGGCAGTATTGAATGTATCTTCTCTGATTGACGCAAAGATTCCACTAAAGTTCTGTTACAAGCAGATAACTCAAGTCATCAGTTTCCAAGTATTGTGAAAGAAGAGCATTACACTGTCTGCAGTGAGCCAGGTGGAAGGTATCTTTGCCATTTTACTCCAGAGAAAGACTTAACGAAAAGGAAACCTGCTGAAGTTATTGCTAACCATCTTGTGGATTTCTTAAAGAAAAACATTGATAAAAGTTTGCTGGCTATTGGTGGTGACTCAATGAATGTTAACACTGGTTGGTTAGGAGGAGTCTCCTTGGTTATTAAATTTTTATATGGATAGGGTTATGAAAGAATCTGAGGTGGGGGTAGCAGTGGATAGTGTTAGAATGATGGAAAATGGGAGAGAGTAGAGGGTGCTCTACTTATTATATGCGGATGATCTGGTTTTCTGTGGCGAATCTGAAGAGAGTTTGAAAGGATTGGTAGAGATTGGCAGGGTGTGTAAAAGGAGGGGTTTGAAAGTAAACGTAGATAAGAGTAAGGTTATGGTTGTGAGCAAGGACAGTCCTCAGTGTGAAGTTATGTTAGGTGGTGAACAGCTGGAACAAGTGTCTGAGTTTAAATATTCAGGATATATGTTGGATGAAAAGCGAACGGATGATCCAGAGTGTAGTAGGAAAGTTGTGAATGGCAGGAACGTGGCTGGTGAAATCAAATCCTTGGTGGATGTAAAGGGCAAATGCCGCATTAGAGAAAAATAAGTCTTGAGTGCGCTAGGGTCTTACATGAGGGTATGTTGTTACCTATGTTAATCTATAGTAGTGAGACAATGGTCTGGAATAGGAGGTATAAATCTAAAGTATAATGTGTGCAGATGGACAATCTTACGGGGGTGTTAGGTGTGAGAAGAATTGATAAAATGAGGAATGAACGTATTAGAGAGTTGTGTGGTGTGAAGAAAGGGGTAAATGAGAGAATAAATGGAAGTACATTGAGTTGGTTTGGTCATGTGGAAATGATAGATGATAGTCGGTTGGTTAAGCGGATGTATAGTGGTGAGGGTATTGGGAATCAACTGGCTAGAAGACCGAAGAAAAAGTGGATCGAGTCGGTATAGGAATGCCTGGAGGAGAGAAATGTGAGTTTGGCAGGGGCGAGAAGAAAAGTACATAATAGGAGTGAATGACGGGGTTTTGTGAGGGGGTATGGTTGTGACCCACCTGGGCCAAGGGATGAAACCCACATTGACGAGATGCCATAGTGAGGATCCGTCATGGTCCCGTGAAGCTCTAGGGTGTATTTTCTGACTGCGACGAGTTCTCACTAAAAGGTATAAAGGGGGCGGTAAGGCTGGGCTTTCTTTTCGACTTACTTCATATTCTTCTACTACTTTTCTGATTCTGGTGCATGTTATGCACCTTACCCCCAGTCATGGGGAGAGAAGGTGGGTCATGATGACGATATATATAATTACTTTTGATTGAAAGGTGAAAATATCAACTTCAGTAACCTGATAAAATAAAATAAGAAGCAGATTTAATTGAATTGTATTAGTTACCCAAACATATTTACCATATCCTGATGGAAGATTCTGTGGCGATGAAACAGGCACTGCAGAATCAGAGTATGTGTATCTATTTAAATCTATATCATTTGTATATCCACCAGATTTACCCATAGTCATATACACCTGAAATAGTAAGAAAAAAATTTTTTAAATGTCAATCACTTTTAAGACTACTTGGTTCAAAGTACAGCAAAAGAGAGTCGTTGTTTATTTTTGATTTTTACTAGAAAATTTAGAGGGAAATGAAAAATAAGGTTGACAAATTTATTTTCGTTATACTACAATTAAATAAAGCAAAAATTAAATTTTTTTTAGTAAATTAAAAATCTTTTCATCTGATTAGAAAGGCTACACAAATAAATTTAAGAAAAAATAAAAAGGACGCATAAAGAAGCGGACTCTATTCTCTAATCACAAATGAGAGAATTGAAATCATCATTTCGACACTATATTTCAAAGCTACAAAGTAAACTTATATTTAAAATATAATAATTAGAAAAGTTGGTCATCTACAATTAATGACAATTACGTTACAGAAAAGGGTAAACTGAGAACAAGTGAGTCAGGATGGGGAAAACGAAGTTTAAAACTAAAGAGAAAATTAAAGGAAAATAATCTTGAATATTTTTTTATTCTTTAATGTTGAAAAAAATATAGTAGAGAACCTGTAAGAACACCGCCGAAAGAATACGCAAAACGGAAGAATATTTTGAAATACGAAATAATAGAAGAATAATGCATTAGAGAAAAATAAAAAAATAAAAAATCCAATACAAGGATGTCAGATAATGATAAAAGGATAAGTGTTGCAAGGTTCAGAGTTGTAACGTATCATAAGTTTGAAAAATATGAAACTAATTGCAACAAAATGGGCATTTCCCCTTTCTATTATAAATAATGAAATAGCATATGACTACATGAAAAGGTATACAGGGTGGTAAGATACAAAAGTCAGTTTATGTTCATGGATTTTGTATTAGTTTGAGGTCTACATAGCTCCAAATATTTCCATATTATATGAGATAAATTTCAAATATATATTAGATTGAAAAAAAATTCTCACTCTCACTCTCACTCTCACTCTCACTCTCACTCTCACTCTCACTCTCACTCTCACTCTCACTCTCACTCTCACTCTCTCTCTCTCTCTCTCTCTCTCTCTCTCTCTCTCTCTCTCTCTCTCTCTCTCTCTCTCTCTCTCTCTCTCTCTCTCTCTCTCTCTCTCTCTCTCTCTCTCTCTCTCTCTCTCTCTCTCTCTCTCAATATTTTCTCTAAATTCTTTCTAAATTGAATTTCCATTGTTTGATTTCAAATATCTTTTGCCAAAAAAAAAATGCAAAGAATTTGAAAAAATTCTTATGAAAAACTTATTAACGGAGCTAACTCTTTTGTACTCAATATAGTCATTTTAATTGCAAGTTTGGAATTGAAAATTTGAAGATGGTTGGGCGAGATTAAGGTATAATTCCTAATAATTTGAAGAAAAAAAATCGAAGTGATTTTTGTCATTAGGCGGAAATAAAGATAACTTTCTCTACTAAACTGAATTTAAATCTGATGACAGATTTGGAAATGATTGGTCGAGTTGTTTCTTTTAGTTTTTGTTCCATAAAAATCCGATAAGAAATAAAAAAGTGAAAAAAAAAAACACTCAAAAATGTCACCACATTCTAAATTTGAAATATTACATTTTTAATTTAATGATATTTCACACTACAGGTTGCATGATTATTTAGAACAAAATCAGTGAGTGAGCGTTCAAAAATTTGGAAGTTGGTAAAATAAGGGACACCCTAATATATACATTAATGTGCGTTTATAAAGTGTCTATTTACATACAATGTTGTCTATTACCCACTAAAATTGCCTCCCATTTGCATCAATCATATAACCTCTAACTCATTCTGCTATGTATGTGGTGTGGTCGCGTTAAAATCTAAGAAAAGAAATATAATTCCATGGATAAAGTCATATGAAATGTATTTCTTGTGTAAAATAGGTTACCAGAACAAATCCTGGGCTCCATATATATATATATATGCTGTGCTTCCTGTGTTACACAGTAGACTGGTTGGCTGAATGGATCTCATCAGATGAACTTTGCGATTACAATGGTTTGGAGAGAATCGAAACATCGCTCCACGAACTATCATATTTGCCTAACAAAAAAAATCAGGAATAACAGTTAAGACAAGTACTCAGATATTCCCTCAACTATAAGGCCAGTATCCCACAGCCCAGAGTTTCCAATTCCAATACCACCAGAAATGTGGAGCTTAGACAAAAATGAAAATGCTACTAATATCGAACCTTGCTCATATGTATAAGGTGATGAAGAAGAAAAAATACCCGATTTTTTGGAAAATACATAAACTGAGCGTCATTAATAAATCAATAAGAATTAAATGATTACATATGTGATCTAAATTTATCAAAAAAATCAAACAGAATTACTGGCATCAAGTATGAAAGAATGGAACTTTTACAGCAGAATTCTAAAGTAAGTGTTTTCCGTGACAAGAAGTCTGAATTTGAATATTTCTTTTCCCACTGTGAGGGACTGGTTTACTGCAATGATGTGGACTCTTTACAGGAATTTTTGAGACATACGTACGATCCTGAACAATGGCGTATTTTAGTACTCTTCAATGCTTAGTTTGAAAGCAGTCCAACTTAATTCTCGAAATAAGTATCCATAAATTCCTGCAGTTCATGATGCCCAAATGAAGGAGTCATAAGAAAATATGGAACTTGTATTAAGCAAGATTTAGTATGAAAGATTCATTGCATATTGGTGGAATCTAAAAGTGATAGAGCTCTTACTTGGGCTGCAACTTGGGTACCCCAAAGTTCTTTTGTTTATTGTGTGGGTGGAACAGCAGTGATAGGAATAATTACTACTCTCAAAATGGCCAAAGACAGAGGCACTACTTTGGGAAGAAAGAATATAGCATATTAGACACCTGTTTCATCTGGAAAATAATATTTCACCACTACACATTAAGTTTAGTCTGAGGAAGAATTTTGTTAAAGGATTGGATCATAATAATGGTGCAGGATTCTAGTTTCTGAATAACATGTTCCATAATATGTGATGCCAAGATAAAAGAAGGTATATTTGTTGGACCATAAGTAACAAAACTAAAGAATGATCCTGAATTCCACAAAAATGTGAATGAAGTTGAGGATGGTTCATGAAATTCATTTAAAAATATGGTAAACAACCTCCTAGAAAACCATATGGTGGATAACTACAGAGAACTTGTAAGTGAGCTCATTCAAAACCACAGAGAACTTGAATGTAATATGCTTCTTAAAATTCATTTCTTACATTTATATTTGGATATTTTCCCTACAAACCTTGGAGCTGTGAGTGTCTAACATGGAGAAAGTTTTCAAAAAGAAAGTACAACTAAAATATCCACGGAAAATGAACCCCCAAAAAAATCCAAGATGACTATTGCTGAAATTTAAAAAGGAATCTACCTCAAGTCAGCTACAGCACAAAATCAAAAAGTAGTATATTTTTGGTCAGTATGCAGTACATGCAAATTTTATTATTATTATTATTATTATTATTATTATTATTATTATTATTATTATTATTATTATTTTTAAAACATCAAAACCGAAAACTCCACCAAATCTTTTGCTAAAAAAATAAAAACGTATTATCTAAATAGATATTAACAAACAACTAACTCAGCGATTTAACCTACATTAAATCTAGCTACTACCATTATTATTATTATTATTATTATTATAATAATAATAATTATCATCATTATTATTATTATTATTATTATTATTATTATTATTATTATTATTATTATTATTATTGTATTTATTATAATTATGACTGTAATTATTGTAGTTGTAATTGTAATTGTTATTGTTGTAATTATTATTATTATTATTATTATTATTATTATTATTATTATTATTATTATTATTATTATTATTATTATTATTATTATGTATTCTATTATTAATATTTTATTTATTTGCAATTATTCTATTGTTTTAATATTATTATATTATTATTATTATTATTATTATTATTATTATTATTATTATTATTATTATTTTTTTTTCAGATACTAGGGAAATTATTTTATTATAATTAATTGTTATAATGAATTTGTAAATTATTGGACTATGTAAATAATGTAATTTTTCTTCACTGAATAAAGCTTTTGAAATTGAACTGAAAATTATTATTATTATTATTATATTATTATTATTATTAATTTTTATTATGTACTATTATTATTAAAAAAAACAAATATTATCAATAATATTTACTACTCTATTATTTTATTATTATTATTATTATTATTATTATTATTATTATTATTATTATTATTATTATTGCAATTATTATTACTGTTAATAATGTTAATGATATTATTATAACTATTATTATTATTATTATTATTATTATTATTATTATTATTATTATTATTATTATTAATATTGTTGTTAGTGTAGTAATGGTAGGTAGTAGTAGTAGTGGTGTTAATTATTAATTTTTGTTCGTCAGAATTACTACTGTCACTACTTCTAATGATTGATGCCATCGTTTATTATAACATATTATCAAATATTAAGGATATGAAATAGCATTATGTTTGGTTTCATTGTTTGTAATGACTGTATTGATACTGTTACTAGTAATATAACTTGTTTTACTATTATTTCTTTTATTTTTATTAAAAATTATATTATTATTATTATTATTATTATTTTTTATTATTATTATTATTATTATTATTATTATTATTATTATTATTTTATTTTTTTTATTATTATTTTTATTGTTATTAAATTATTATTGGTATTATCATTATTATTATTATTATTATTATTATTATTATTATTATTATTTTTACTATTATTATAATTATTATTATTATTATTATTATTATTATTATTATTATTTATTATTATTATTATTATTATTATTATTATTATTATTATTATTATTATTATTTTATTATTATTATTATTATTATTATTTTTTTTATTGTTATTTTTATTATTGTTATGGTTTTAATTATCTTTAGACTCATTATTATTAAATGTTTTCGGGTTTCAAAGGACACAACACTGTGTTGCAATTAGTGGACCCATTTCACATACAAGGGAAATAAATATTGGTTATTATAATTGATTGATGTATTGAAATTGTAAAATATTTGACAATATAATATAAAAATGTTCATCTTTGTTATTATGACTAAATTGTATTTTCTATGAATTGAATAAATTTTTTGAATTGAATTGAAAAATTATTATTATTATTATTATTATTATTATTATTATTATTATTATTATTATTTTTATTATTATTGTGGATCAAATATTTACATTGAAACAAATGACTGAGAAAATAAGGGAGAAGAATAAATTGTATTTAGGTTTTATGGATTTGCAACAGGCGTATATGATAGGATTAATAGGGAAGCCCTATGGCAGGTGTTAGTAATGTATGGTGTTGGTGGTAGGCTTCTGAATGGAATCAAAAGTATGAAATGACGATAGTGAAGCGTGTGTAAGAATAAATGGTGTCAAAAGTGATTGGTTTAATAATAATAGCGGAGAGTGAGGCAGGGATGTGTTATGTCCCTTTGGTTATTCAATTTGTATATGGATGGGGTTATGAAAGAATTAGAGATGGGGGTGGCAGGAAATGGTGTTAGAATGATGGAGGATGGAGGTGAGTAGAGGGTGCCCCACCTATTATATGAGGATGATTTGGTTTTGTGTGGTGAATCTGAAGAGAGCTTGAGAGGATTGGTAGAAAGATTTGGCAGGGTGTGTAAAAGGAGAGGGGTTTGAAAGTAAACGTAGATAAGAGTAAGGTTATGGTTGTGAGTGAGGACAGTCCTCGGTGTGAAGTTATGTTAGATGGTGAGCAGCTGGAACAAGTGTCTGAGTTTAAATATTTAGGATATATGTTGGATGAAAAGGGAACGGATGATGCAGAGTGTAGTAGGAAAGTTGTGAATGGCAGGAAGGTGGCTGGAGCAATTAAATCGTTGGTGGATGTAAAGGGACTAAGTCTTGAAGTTACGTCTAGCTTGAGGGTATGTTGTTACCTGTGTTAATTAATGTATAGTAGTGAGACTATGGTCTGGAATAAGAGATATAGATCTAAAGTTCAATGTGTTCAGATGGAAATCATAGGGGCGTGTTAGATGTGAAAAGAATTGATTAAATGAGGAATGATCGTATTAGAGTTATGTGGTTTGAAGAAAGGGGTAAATGAGAGAATAAATGAAAGTACGTTGAGATGGTTTGGTCATGTGGAAAGGATGAATGACAGTCGGTTGGTTAAGCGATGTATAGTGGTGAGTGTGTTGGGAAGCGACCGGCTGGGAGACCAAAGAAAAAGTGGATTGAGTCAGTAAACGAATGTTTGAAGGAGATAAATGTGAGTTTGGCAGAGGCGAGAATAAAGGTGCATAATAGGAGTGAATGGAGGGGTTTTGTGAGGAGGGTATAGTTGTGGCCCACCTGGCCAGGGGATGAACCCTACACCTAACGATATGCCATAGTGAGGGTCCATCGCGGTCCCGTGAAGCTCTAGAGTGGATTTCCTGACTGCGACGGGTTCTCACTAATAGGTATAGAGGAGGCGGTAAGGCTGGGCTTTCTCTTCGACTTGTGTCATATTCTTCTAGTACTTCTCTTTTCCGATGCATGTAACGCACCTTGGGGAAAAAAAGGAAGATAATAATAATAATAATAATAATAATAATAATAATAATAATAATAATTATTATTATTATTATTATTATTATTATTATTATTATTATTATTATTATTATTATTATTATTATTATTATTATTATTATTATTATTATTATTTTTGAAAATGAAAGTTCTTAATTTAATTCCCATTAAGTATTTTTGCTCTATCTGCAATTCGTCTTCATATTGCTAATGGGTTAAAAAAAATGAGCAAATAAGATCAAACTTGGTACAGTATTGAGAGTATCACTACAAATTTAGGAGTCTGTGTTTAAAGTGAACATATTTTCTGTAGGCATGTAGAATTTCCTAGAAGAAAAAGACAAACCACAAGTTGAATAAATGCACAAACCTGTGAGTCTCCAGATGATGTTATAGACACATCATGTGTGGCTGGCGGTGTCATTTTCCTCGATGCTGCTTTTGGCCGAATGATATTTCCAGTATAACAAAGAAAACAACCTATGCAAATTATCTTTTTTAAAATAAATATCACAAAATCTGTTGTAAAATTTTAATTTAAAGAAAAAAGCATAAATATACATAATAAAAATTTCCCTCCAGGAAATTCTAAAAAGGTATTACAAATTAATTTATTAAATTCTGATAAGCTTCTAAACCCCAAAGAAGAGTTAAGAGGTTGTGCTTAATTGTGGCAAATGGTCTGCCAGAATAACAAATGAAAAACATGGAACAGACTCTCTACCAATATGACATATGATACATACCCTTCTTAAAAAAATGAGCATAAGGGAGAAGCGTTTGTTTCTACTGCATATAAATGAAACTTTCATCCTTGCTGCTCCACTCCATATTATATTTAGTTTGTTTGACTAAGTTGGAGAACCTCTAACGGGAATGTGTAAACTTGAACAGTCATTTGCAAAACTATGATAAGGTTGAACATTGTTGTTGAATGGGTGCGCAGGACTCGCCACGGTACCCAAAGGAGTGGCCATGATAGATTGGAAATACAATTCTATGGCTGAGTCCTAACAATTCTATTCAAATATGTCTTTAAAAAAATCTATTTAAATATCAAACAGAATAAGCTGTTCCTAAGGAAGGCAAATATTGAGGTACTATTGAAGTGGGACAGTTCAAACAAAACATGGGATAGCCTTTTACAAGGTCTTATGGACCCATAGTGTAGGAAAATGATGACGGCAGGCCGGGGAAGATCCCATGACACATAGTGGCTGAGTGATATTGGTTTGACCAATGCGGAAGCATGTGGGAATCAAATCCTGCAAGCGATTTCGTCAGTGTGAGGAAGTACACTCACCAATGTCCGGCTTTATATTTGTAAGTTTCGCCTCTGGCTGATCACTCACCCAGCACTTCTGCCAGCAAGACAGGAAGCCTTGTCGAAGAGCAGGATAATAACCAGTTGATGGAAGGTGATCTTGTCGAATGCCATCTGGGAGGTACCTAGAGCAGCTATGGAAAGAGGAGTGAGTCACCCATGCCTCTCTGTCAGCGGTTTCATTGCCAGTCACCCAACAGGGGGTTCAACAGAGTTTTGCAAGTTGTTTCATACTAGAGGTGAGCAGCTGGAGATATTGTTGTACAGCAGATATCATTGTGCTTTTAGAATAGGGGGATTTGAGCACCTGGAGGGCGCTGAGAGAACCCGAATAAATGATATAAAGGTGGTGGTTAAGGAACAGAGGACAATCATTATAACGGTTAATTCTAAAGTAAAAATTGAAACGTGAGGGAAGATGATATGGGAGAGGTTGTGGTCGGGAAAGATAGCAGACGCGTTGACGCCGTCCGTTGTTTTAGAGCCGTCGGTAAACGCTGGAGTGGATCCCACGTGAGCAGCAGAGTGAAACAAGAATGTTGTCAAACACGGCTGGATTTGAAGAGAGAGAGAGGTCAGGACAAGGCAAAGGAGGGGAGCAAGGAATAGTCAAGGTGTGTACCCTTCATTAGTGAAAGAATAGCAGCACCTTTTGCAAAATGATGTTAAGGAAGTTAAGAATATTACAAACTGTTTGCAAATGGCCAGTAAGAAGAATTCTGAGGAATCTCTTGCGGAATCTGTGTCAGTGCAAACGGTATTGGGGTTGAAAGGAAAGATACTTGTGCACATGATGTATTCTCTTCGCAGAGAGAGTAGCATCACATCGGCTTTAACTTCGAGGTTCACCCGAGGGACGATCGCCTCGCTTTAGATGGGATCTAACAGGTGTAGTAAAGTTGGGGAGGCCTGACCATATACTACGCAGCAATAGTCCAACTTCGATCGAGTTAGGGCTATGTGGAGACGTGCAAGAGACTTGCGATCAGCGCCCCAAGATTTGAGGTGAGATGACTCAATAGGTCAAGAGCACGATGACAAGTCGTTTTCATGCGTTAATATGTGGTGCGTATGTCAGGTAACCTGACATTCAGAATGAGGCCTAGAAACCTGACCTGTGAAGTAACAGGAATGGATGAACCATATAAGGTTAAGTTCGCGGGAGGAAGGTGGCAGGTTCTTCAACTCGCCTTTCTTTCGAAAGAGTTCTGCTGAGGTTTTGCCAGGTGAGAAGTGGAAGTCATGGGAGTTACCCCATTGTGAAATGTTCTCAATGGTTTGATGGAGTTGTTGTTCAAGAAACGATAGCCTAACACCGGCAATGTATAACACCAGGTCATTAACAACGTTACTGAGTCCGAGAATAAATAATAATACACTAAGGACATTGCCCTGCGGAACACCTTCATCCAGAGTAAAGTGGCGTGATAAAACAGCTGAGCAGCGGATATGGATGGTTCTGTCTGACAGAAGGCATTGGATAAAGAGATGAAGTTTTCCTCGGAAACCAAGAGTGTGAAGTTTAAGGAGGATCCCAGTTCTCCACATTGTCTCATAAGACTTCTCAAGATCAAAAAAGAAACAAAGAACCATCCCGCCATGTTTGTCATGATCCAGTTTCAATAAGGGGTCCGAGATCGAACGATCTTTGAGGAAGCCAAACTGGAAGTTCGAGAAAGCTTGGCAGCTCTCCAAAACAGGAAGACAACAATTTTCTCCATTATTTTGTAAGTATGCCAAGTTGGCGAGATTGGTATCTGGTTATCCGCCAACTTCTGATTCTTTCCAAGTTTGGGAATGAGGTTACAAATGCAGTTTTTCACACAGATGGGAAAGAGGATTTAATCCAGATCCTGCTATACAGATTCAGCAAGAACGCTGATGCAGAATGGTGAATACGATGAAGAATTATGTACGAGACGATGTCTGGGCCAGAGGTACCATCTTTGCAGTTCGCCAGTGCAGTTTGATACTCTGTAAGTGTAAAAAGACAGATATAAGTAGGATTATCCCCTTTCACTGTTGAGAAGTTTGACAGTACATTGTAAATTCTTAATTTTTGGAAGGCCCCAGTATAGTGGAAAAAACTTAAGTGGCTAGCAAAGCTATAGCCTAATACATCTGCGAAAGCTGCTGGAACAGAAACTGTATCAGGAATATCAGGCCCATAACGGAGGATTGTCTGTGGAAAGCTGTTAGAGCTGCGATATATTTTCTGTATAACTTTCCACACTGAAGAATGGGTAGTTGTGGAGTTGACAGTCGAAGTATAAGTTCAAAAGTATTGTTTACGCATTTGGCGATAGATTCGACGAGATCTCGCCACAGCAGCTATGAAAAAAATGTTTATATTGCCTGTTGAGTTTTTTTCTTTTTCCTGATAGCATAATAAGATTCAGGATTTTGTATCCCTTATATGTTTAGGTGTATTATTAACATTTGAAGGAACAGAACCCAATCAGAAAGTTTAACTTTGAAAATCTTCAGGTGGCAGTGAGTAGTGATCTAGGCTCAAATAAAGATTACATTACATGGGTCGTTAATAGATTTAGTTTCTTATAAACCTAGTTCCACTCCTTGCCCTACTCATTTTCAGGGGTTAAAAATATTGTTTTAAACACCAAAGGGTTGCCGATCGCCTACCCATGGAAGATCGCTGGGTGCAGTTTCTTTTCCTGTGATGATAACCTGTTGGGAAATTAAAGGCCGCACCAGTGATCGGAAACCATTCACTGAAGGGATAAAGTGGGATAACTGTGGCTTAAAAAGTGGCACACTTCGCTCAATTATAAAGCCAGAATGGTTAAGGTTCTACCACCGGGCTAGCTGTGAGTAAATTATCGGGAAATGGTCACTGCCCTACAAATAATCGAAGCTGGACCATGTGAAGCGATCCAAAAGAGAATGGGAGAAAAAAAGGGGATATCTATACAGGTAAATGAGTGTGTATCCAAACGTTCGAAGGTAGGGAGTCCTTCCAGTGTTGAGGCATCCCAGAGAAAGGGGGACTAGAAAATCTACAAAGATCTAAGCCTTAGACAGATGACGGAGTTATCCCATAGGAAGTGACAAAGGTTGAATTCTCCTAATATGACAATCAGAGGGTGGAATTGCTGAAAAAGGTCGATTAAGTTGGCCCTAGTGAACTCGCTACTGAGAGCCAAGTAGATCAAACAGACGGTGAAATCGGTGAACAGATGAACTCATGCTGGATAATAGAGGGGCAAACTTACCAATGAGAATTTTGGCGCCTCCCCCTATCTTTGAAACCTTGCTCTATAGATGTTATTGTATTTCTACAGTTGGAAGAAGTCGCGAAATCATAGTTTAAGTTCCTGCAAACATATGAACATTGGTGTACATAGATTTACTAATTGAATGAGTTCTTCAAAATTAGGATAGTAGCCACGACAACTCCATTGATGGAATGTGGCCATGCTGTGCTGTTATGAGTACTATAAAATATGAAGATGATTTTCTTGAAACAATTGTCTCCATATGGTTAGCGGCAATGTCCGAAGAAGAATCGGTTGTGGTGAAGATGCTGAGGCGTGAGACCTCACGAGGAGGAGCTGTAAATCCAGGTGATAAGGAATAGTCGTACGACAGTGACTTGGGTTGTACGACCATTTTTTGGGGAGAGGAGAGGGTTCCTGTGGGATTTGGTGGAGGGGATTCGCTGTAAATGTGAAGTAAGTCGAGTTCGATAAAGCTCATATTGTTGTGAGGATGCAGTTGGAAAGCATTTATACCCTACCCCCAAAAGATTCAGGATTTTGCATCCCTTATATGTTTAGGTGTATTATTAACATTTGAAGGAACAGAACCCAATCAGAAAGTTTAACTTTGAAAATCTTCAGGTGGCAGTGAGTAGTGATCTAGGATCAAATAAAGATTACATTACATGG